>WJFB01001060.1:9673-38504 GCA_009870185.1 Pygmarrhopalites habei
TCCCCCCCAGATCGAATCTGACAAAATGGTCATTAGAAGACCTCTGGGGTCCCTGTGAACACGTCCACCAAGTTTGGGAGCCATCGACCCGTTTTCGTGACCTCCAGGGGTCACAAGAGTTATAGCATTGTCGGAAATGGTTGATATTGAGCACTGAAACAATCCCACAGAAGGAAATAATTTTTTGACCTCGGAGGTGACCTTTAGAGGTCACTTCACAAAGCGACCTTTGGCGTTGATCTCTTTCAGAGAAAAATTCTGAAAAAAATCAGAGCGACAGATGAGAACATGGCGAACAACATTGTCATTGGTGACATGTGATTATGATGCCCGTGGGCTTGGTGTGTAAACATTAAGAAGGTCCTTTTGATAACATAGTTCCCTTCAAAAAACTGTGCCACGGGACCCGCGTACTATTGGAGACCCGCGTACTGCTTTTTTGACACGCCTGACCCCCGCGTGTTATTAGAGATCCGCGTGTTATTAGGGACTCGCGTACTATTGGAAGATATACGGTAGTATAAGCTTTAACTCAAAATTGAGGTTGAGACAAAAAAAATCGTCTTTTCATTACTAATTACGTTGGAGGGAGGGAGAGGAGGATAATACTAAATAGTATGTACATACACACACAGATACACATAGGAAGGGGATGTATATTGAAATATATCTCCGAAATAGGATATTATCTCTTCACTTTGGAGAAGAGCGTACATGGCCGTATATACGTGTGTCTGACAGTTTGACGGCTCTAAGCAATTTGCCGTTCATGTAATTATATTTTTATGTATACATTTTGGAAAGTGCACATCAGAGTCACAGAATGGAGCGAGAGAGTGTGTGGAGTATGGACACACACTCCATATAAATATATGTACAGCTCATCGGAGGATGAGAATGGGGCGACCAACATAATATTCCCGAAGAGAGCAGCGCTCTGTATTTTAACACACACACACAGTAATCTTGGATCTTGAGCAGTCAAGAGGAGGAGGAGGAGAGGACGCTCTGGATGAATATGTATGGTTGTGTGAGTATGTATGCCGAACCTCATTTAAAGTGGTAGTCAACTGTTAAGGTTTTACTCATCTTCCCAAGATAAGATGAGTTAATACTTTGTATCACGTCGTTCATTCCTCACACACACACACATAGTACACACAACACAATTGCATTTATTTAGCATATAGTGGAGTGGAGGTCTAGGTACAATGAAGGAGGAGGAGGAGGAACTTTGTAACCCGGCGAGGGAGGGGACCTTGATTCAAATAGTCCTATAACCAGCTCCAAAGCTCACGGATATAAATGTTTCGTGTGCAATTTAATCTCTGTGAAGGGAAAACCAGCCAGACGATCACGATCAGATATTATTATTATACTGTTCAGAAAAAAGGAGAAGCCAAGAATACATATGTACGATACACACACACACGAGAGATGTAGACACACAGAGAGGTACATTCATACCAGGCCAAAGAGAGAGAGAGAGAGGGAGAAGATAGGAAGGACCAAAAGAAAGAACAAGATTGGAGGTTACATGGAATGAGGTGTGCAAACTTTTACACTTTGTCTCCTCTCCTCCTCCTTCATTCTCCATGTACTACTTATAAGCAGTACCGGTATGCACACACACAAACACACACATGTAAATATACACGCATGAAGAGTACATTACTGGATTTTCTTAATTTTTCAATGTGAACACTGGCGTAGTCCATATTCTGTCTCTCTCTTTCTCGTTTTTCATGGTACGTATACTGTAGAATAATATATGAAGACTCACCAGAGAATGAAGCCAGAGAGAGAGAGATGACATGGGGGGAATTCGCGGTCCTACGCATTCCTTCAAAGAAAGTCATGATGAGAAGTGTACATGGATGTTCTCATGTACTGTACTCTACTGTACTATGTATATATGTTTGTGTGCTGATATTATTATACAGAGGGGGGAGAAAAGAAAGGAAGGCGACAAGTGTAAAATTCTATGGTAAATAAATGGATCTTTATTTTACAAATGGAGAAGGGGGAATGAAGAAGAAGAAGAAGAAGATGGGGAAGACTTCCTTGTAATCACCGTAGGCAGACTATTGTATGTACTATACACTCACTCCATGTATGTTAAGCTGTAACACACTATATGCACTATTCTCCATACATAAGCAAGGCTTTTTGCAAAAGAAGAAGAACAAGAAGATAGGATGAACACACAACACAAGAGACAAGGCTGTGGAGAGAGAGAGAGAGGGAGAGAGCTGAGTCAAAAAACAACGACGACGACAATGTTCCAATCCAATGTGGTGGTGGTGGTGTGTGTGTGTTGGAAAAACAAAGTGTGCAAAGTAGCACAAGAGACTAATGCAAGAGGGAGGGAGAGGAGGAGGTGGAGGAGGAAAAGAAAAGAGAGAGAGAGGCATGTCATGCAATGGTGCAGTGGAAGATTGTGAGTGTTTTGGTTTTTGTACGTAAGTCGTCGTCTTTTCAACTTGGAGAATTTAATTATAGGCATGGACATACAAGAAGATACACACTCTATGATGTGTGTAGTGTAGTTTTGATGAAAATAAAGTAACCAGCAAAATTCTAAAAATGATGATGACGGAGGATGAGACAACCCCGCCATCATCTTAAACTACAACTCTCTCCACTTGAGAGGGAGATGCTGTTCAAATTTCTCCAGCAAAACTTGTAATCGCAATATAAACTCCTTTTCTCTCTCTCTCTCCATCTGTGTGCATGCATACATGTCGAGAGGGAGAGAAGAAGGGAGGAAAAAATTTGTACATGGACCAGATGACTGTGTACTGTGTATGTATGTATGTGTGTTGTGTGTGTGTAGATATACACAGTCGTCTTGGATCCCTGCTCTTCTTTTTCTTCCCTCATCCTCATCCTCCTGCTCACTGTTATTGTTGGTGCGCTGCGGTTTTGAGACTCACAGACACACACACACAGCTCAGATAGTATAATTAATGCTTCATTCAAAGAATTATATGTAAAGTTGACGACAGAGAGAGAGAGAGAGAGAGAGAGCGAGACAGAAAAAGCCTTTGGGCTTTTTCCCCGCGTAGAACACTCCACACACGTCTTAGGACGATCCAACATACACACAACACACTAGAATGAATTTCACTACAAGAACGTCCAGAGATCTCGAAAGTCAAAAGGGGACATACATGTATCACTTACAAAATATCATGACTCACTATATATACCTACCTACACACATCATATGATGTGTGTGTGGTTCAGACACACACACACACAAACAGTGAACGCAATGTATGTGTGCATACTATCTGTGTGTGTGTGGATACATTCATAATATGAATTTTGAGTGCAGAGTCCGTATTGCGTAGTAAAGTATGTGGGTAGAAAAAGACTTAATATGAAGTGTAGAGAGAGAAGGGAGTGTGAGCGACAGCTTTGGAAATCTGTCATAATAATAATCGGCTGAAATGCGAATTCCTCTCCCTCCCTCCCTCCTCTCTATTCGCACACCAACATTTTTCAACAGAGGAAGAAAATGAAGCTTTTTTGGAGTAGGAGGGAGGGAGAGAGAGGGTTTGTAGGAATAACGTTCTTATCCATACATTATTTCTACACATACATTTCTTGTATTTGCTTTTATGTCCATTTCTTTTAACGGCCTTCTCCTCCATCCATCCAGTCAGCATCCGCGTCAGCAAACACACACACACTCACTCACGATGACTCCATGAAAAATACCTGGAAAATTTTTCAACCATGGAGTTATTTTAACATCAAATTACATCATCCTTCCTCTCACACACACACTTGACACCAGCACAAGCCGTGTTATGATGTGTGTGTATGATACTCGAATTCATTTTCCAGGCTGGAGTGTGTATGCATGTGTGTGTGTGTAGGGTGGATTCGTCATAAAAATTATTATGCTGTAACGTAACGTTGGAAAATTCAGTGATATGGATGACTACACACTTTATTTCTCCATACTCCATCACACACACACACACACAACACACACATAATTATTTTATCTTTTATTTTCTCTGATCCAGCATCGAACGAGGCAGTAACCCAACGGAGAGTGTCATATTGAAATGCTATTTTTTTCAATTTAACCAAACGACGACGTCCTCATTTTGTGCTGATCAACATTTGACTTTTATTTGTGTTCCCTTTCATATGTAGGCGACATGTTTAAATATTATTTCCCTATCTATTGCAAATTATGAATAATAATAATATTATTATCAATTTTTTTTTTTTTGAATCCACCTTGTCCTCCTCCCTTCTCTCTCTCTCTTCCAACACCCACACAACACACACACACACACTTTCATTGAGGCACACAGGGGTGTATTAAAATACCCTTTTTTCTCATCCTCTTCTGTTGTCCATGTTCACTGTTGTCGTCACGGGTTCTGAAAAAAATGAACTAGTTGACAATTGATGATAAATTCTAAAAAATATCCTGTGTGTACGTGTGTGCGTGCATACATTCCGGATTAATAAAAAGAGATGTAGTGGGATGTGATGGTTGTTGCGAAAAAACATGAAGAAGGAACGTTTATAATGTTTATATTTGGACAATTTTTTGATGATGAACTCCATTCTCTTTAGAAAGGGACATGGAAAGAGAGAGAGAGAGAGAGAGGGCCGGGATGGAGAAAAAAGATGTGTATATAAATTGAATTTATCCTTATAAAATCACGATAAAGTTCATTGTCCAACGACCCTCTTCAAATGAAACATGCTGCTGACTGGTGAGAAGAGAGAAGAGAGGAGGGAAGGTATATAAATGTTGTTTTGCTTCATGAAGCCTTCTATCCAGCAGCTGAGTTTTTTAGTCTCTCTTTCTTTCTCTCTTGCTGTTTGTGTGTTGGACGTTTGCTCTTGGTAGTAGAGCCAGTGAAATGACCTCAACTTTGGGTCTGGCTGGCTTGACTCTCCTCTCTCTCTCGTTCCAATCCAACCGCCCTATCCAACATGCACACACAGTCAATTTTTAATCCAGACTTCTCTCTTCTCTCTCCACTCTCCATGTGTGTGTTGCTGCTGCTCTTCTCTCGTCTCTCGCTCTTTGTCCTGACGAAGAATCGTTGACACTTGTGACGTTGACTTTTTCCCGTCCAGTAAAATTTACGTCGCAGTCAACAACAATGAAAAAATCAAGTATTCAGCTGATGAGGATGAACTGGATTGCATTCATACACACACACACGTACATGCTTGGCATAGCTACTTCCACACACACTGAGTGTACTATAAGATACCTGAAGTCAGTGTGTGTTGAGAGAGAGAGAGAGAGAGAGAGAAGTTACCGATTAAAATAATCTTATCTGCACAACTGTGTTGTGTAATTTGATTGGAAAAACAGGAAAAGTTTGTATTAGTAATTAGATGCTGAATATTGTATATATGGATATAGGTACGTGTGTGTGTGTGTATAATATTATGATGCACAATTTCCTCATTTACAAACCGTGCTGAAAGGGACGAAGACACTGACTTCGTTTTGTTGTAACGTTGGAATTTTTGCAGGATCCCCTGATACGTGTGTGTATGTGTGTGGGCATGGGAGGATAAGTCAACAAATTTATTAACTATCCTCGACAAAGTATCAAAAATACTTTGGTTTTATTTATAAATTAAAATACACACACGCAGACACGCCGATTTTTAATGTGAAAGGTTATTTAGCTACTAATTCATACACAAGGACAGTTAGTGGGAATTATTTTTTTTTAAATAGGAAAAAATCATGATGAATTATTCTTGTCATTTGTCTGACTGTCTATGTCTGGGGAAAATGGAACACCCAAAATATTCAATCAAATCTTATTCAATCAAATCTCATTCAATCTGGATGTAAATATTTGTGACGATTTTTTTTGTGACTAATATTTAAAATATTTGATTCATTTGCGTCGTGTGTGTGAGGGGAAAAAAGGAGTTGACCAGAGTTAAAATTTTATTTCAGTATTTTTCGTGAAGGATACATGTACATGGCTGCAGTAACATGCATTGTGTCGGACAGAAAGAGAGAGAGACGGAGATAATACTTTCTTTTTATGCATGGAGGAGGACTTTTTACACATCAAGCTCTAAAGTCATGGTCTAATAATTCAAACGTTTTTCTGCGGACAAGGTGTGTGTGTGTGTGGATAATACACAATATAAAATGAGAGAGTTTTTACCATGTAGTATGGCATAACGATGCATCTAAAATGTACACACAGCAAAGAGAGAGAGAGAGAACTGAAGGTGGAAGAGATTCAAAGTCTGTATAGACAGGATAGAATAGAATCGAGCAAAGCAAGCAGGTAAGCGAGAAGGCATTAGCCCTCTGGAAAGACTTTTTTACTTGTCCAGAGGTTGTTGCCTCTCTCCATGTAGTTCCACTCCACCGTTCCGACTGCCTTTTCTATACTTGAATTCGTTCATTTCGTCATGAACGTTGAGGAGAAGAGAGACGCGGGGTTGTGGGTTGTGATCACTCTTTTTGCCAAGAGAGACTGGGTAGGCCGGACTGGGAGGAAATATTCAATATAATCCTTCATCCTGTTTTATTCCAAAAGGAATTTTCATTGCATATATTTTTTAAAGAGGAAAGAAAGAGCCTTCATAATTTTTTCTCTTTGTCACCTCTAAATTTAAAACTCCCGGACTGGACTGGATTATGAAAAAAAAAAGTACTGGAAAAAATATATGTTGTTTTAAAAAAATTCTCCAAGGATTCCTCCCGCCCACCCAATCATTAAAATTCCATAGAAAACACTGCTCAGGTCGTTGACCTCAAATCCATGAATACATCTTTTTCCCGCCCTCCTCCAAAAAACTATATTTCTAGCTAATAAAAAGATAATTTCAAATTTTATAAACATGGTACTTGTGTGTGTGACCCTGCCTTACGCACATTCACACACAATATGGAAAGAGTGAGGGGTTATTTCAATCACTGCAAGCACCTACGCTACGGTTCAGAACTTCAGGAGAGAATGAATCGAGTTCACATTGTACATTCAGAGAGAGAGAAGGGAGTATGTAAGTAAGTTCCATAGAAAAAATAGACAGTATAAAGAGAGGAGTAGTGACTACAGTATAAGAGGAAAGAGGAGGGGAAGAGATCAGCATCCTTATAGTGGAGAGTGTGTGTAGGATTGCTGTGTTGTCTCGTTTCCATTCTGTGTGTGCAGCTATGTTGCCTCCAACTGGATGTGGATTCGTCTCTATACTTTTATAGGGCATGTGGGAGATGAGAGTGTAATGTGTTGTGCTGAGTACCAAAAGCTTCTCCAGTCTCTGTCAGAGTTAGTTCGAGAGAGTGAAGGACAGAACATCTGCACAAAATTTTCCCTAAGTCCATTTCCTGTCTCAGGGTAGAAACGTTCAACAAGTAAAACTCTGAGAATACAGGGGGTGAAATTTTTTCACGTTTAAAGTTTTTTCGTCACACTGTGCCTTTTTCTTAGTTTTGTTCTCTCATCCCTCCAACCAACAACGGATCATTCTCCAGGATAAATCAAAGACAAAGTGTCAAAGAGAGAGAGAGTGGAAAATCAGTTTTTAATTTTGAATTTATACTCAGTTCATATACTCATAATTCACTCAGTGCAGGGAAAACGGATTCTGGACACAATTGGTAAGTCAAAATCTTTGACACGCAAAGTTTTCTTTATTTATTTAATGAAAAAGTTTTAAGTTGGATGATCATGAAATATTTTTAGTTCCAAAATTACGTAAATTTATTTTACTCAGTGCTACATTTTGTTCAACTTGATTACATTTTGTTTTAAAATAACAAATAATAATTTATAGTGAAGTGGAATATATTTTTTTAAAAAAATAAGATTTATAAAAAGTTTGACAGGGAATATTAAAAAAGAAAATACAAGAATAATAACAAAATAATACAAAACAAATAATTGTAAATGAAGCAGAAGCATAAGTGAGTGATTCAAAATAATAAGAATAATAATATTTGTGAAAACATCTCATAAACTATTTTTCCCCCGTGAAAATCCTGGTTGTAAATTTTTTGACATTTTTTTAATCTTCTCTTTGTCAAAAGGAAAATTCTGTGTGTGCTTTGAATTGTGAAGAATACGAAAAGTGGTCTCGGGAGAAAAAAAACTCGGAAATCAAATAGCAAATAGTAGCAAGTAAAGTATTGTGAGGATAAGATGGTTTTTTTATTGCTGGTAATACTTTTTTTATAAGATGACGATGACTAGGAGGATGAGGACGGGCTGGTGTGTATAATATATTTTATATTATAGTGTGTGTATTTGAGTGGGGGATTATATTATTTCCTCAGAAGAAGAAGAAGAGAGTTCCTTATGGGAATGGAGGTAGAATGGAGGGTGAGAAATGAAGGTAGATTGAAAGATAATGAAGAAAATGGTCGGGGATAGTAAGTAAGTAGAGAGAGAGAGACGCTGTTGAAGAAAAAGAGATCTTTTTTGATTTCTTCTCTTGTTGGTCGTCCTCCTCCTCTCCTCCTAGTCTTGTAGTAGGATATTGCATTATATGTAGGATATGGTGGCATCCTTGTTGGATGTAGTCGAAGATATAATATTTGCCGTTTTTATGGGTATAACAAAAATTTCTTTTCTTTTAAAGTGGTTAAGGGGGTGTAGTTACCGTAAAGGAGGTGGATTTTTCGATTGCAAACTCTTGCGAAGATGCTAAGCTGAGGACGTTAACCCTTTCATTCCTTTGCTCCAAGTTTTCTTAGCACGTCTCTCTCTCGTCTCTCTCTTCTCTTCTCACAAGTATACGAGTGACTGTGTGTGTGTTGTTGTTGAGCCCGACATAGTTAGACGTAGTAGTAGTGGTAGTTTATGTTGTGGACCTCCTTTTGACTCACAACTTGTATATTTATATGGATATAGTATAGTAGTACATGATGTGAAGTTTCTTCTCTTTTCTGGGGGGATATTGTGGTGACTGCAAATATTTTGCTTTTGTCTGATAGGAGGGTGAGAGGAGAAGAAGGTACCTTCGAGGTATCCCGTATGTAGACCATGGCAATCAGCAGCAAAGCAACAGTTTTATAGACTGCTGAATCCGTTCAGTTGAGTTGGAACTCTTGAGAAATTGTATGATAGAGGAAAACAGAAGTTTTTTTTCTCTCTCTCTCCCTCCCCCCTTCTTCATCATGTCTACTCACTACTACTTCTATTCCATTTGCATGAGGCTCAATCTTTTTACTTGGCAACTTGTGACTTGAGAAAATATCTGGGACACCTGTGTGTGTGTGTGTATTATAATCCTTTTTTCTCCTCTCTCTCTCTCTATCTCCCTTCCCCCTGACTCACTTTATACCACTCTTTTCATCTCTCTGATGACTGTAATACGTGGTAAGGACTTTTATAAAGGGGCTACACATACATTCACATACAAAAAATTAAAGAGGGCTGACAGAGATAGAAGAGGTGGAGGAGGAGAAAAAAACTCCAGCTCGGCTACTGTCGACGACACGGAAGATAGACAAACATAACCTTATTTTAAAACATGTGTATAACGTGTATCATCTAGATGTTAAATACGATGCAGGATACACATACATAAGTACTTTGGATGCTAGGGTGCTGTGTATGTGTTTGGAATAATAATAATATTATTAGTATTTTGGCAAATGAAGCATACTATTTAAAAAAATATATATTTATATGTAGATTTTTTTCCTCTCTTCATTTCGAGAATTGACGACAAAAGTGATGGTGTGGAAATAGAACAAACAACAATATGAAAATGTTTTTAAGAACAAAACCGGAATTATTGTCGACACACACACACAGAAAGAAATAGGGATAGGCACAACATGTCTCTCTCTCTCTCTTCACTTGGACTCTGATAATGTATTATTATTATTTTTGGAAAATGGAGATGTTCTGGTTGACTTTAAACGAAAATAGTAGGTTGGGATGGTCGTTAGTTACTTAGTTAGTGTTATAGTTTGAGATCGTAGTTTCTGCCCTATCTGTTGTGAGAATTAATAGGAGTATGAAATTCCTGGTAGGATGAAACATTGTTCAAGGAAGCAATACTATTTGATCGATTTCAAATCATAAAATGATGATGAGGAATCCTCATTGAGGATGATGATGATGATGTGATCAAATGTTAGGGGATGTGATGTAGTAAAGTACGCTACAAGGCAGAGTGTATATGTAGTTGACTGTCTCTGCTGTCAGTATGTAGGAAAAGGGATAAATATTTTCTATTGTATTAAGGAGAGAGATAGTTTTGATGTGATGGTGGTTAAAGAGAGTACAGAACAAAAGTTAAGTGTAAATCCTGCTGCTGTTGGTGCTGGAAAATGAAATGAACTCTGTCGTGTGAGAGTTTGTGTGTAGTGTGTGAAATGACCTATGCAGCTCAAGTACCTGAAAAATAACTGGATTCGCAAGTTTGGCTGCCATTCCTGCCCATATCCATGCCAGGCCATCATCATCACAGTCACCATCCATCCGTCCATTCTCCATGTATGAAAAAGAGCATAGGAACATATCAAGTCATTATTATAACCGCTTCGAATGAAAAACTACACATTATAAGCATCTTTTTTGAATGTGTATTGTTTCGTTTTATGGAACTACAAATGAAACAAACACGGCCTACTACAATGCTTTTGAAACTTCAAGAGAGAGAGATATCTGTACTCTCTCTAGTCTCGTCGCTACACTAGTTGCATATTATATTATTTCTAGCTAATGCAGGTAGTCGTTAATACTTTTGAAAAAGAAACTCCTTCAACTACGAAACGAAACCCTCACAGTGTCTTTCAGAAAATTTTTATTATTATTATTATTATAACATTGTAACAACTTTAGATTATAAATCTTTTTCTGGTAAGTAAGTGGATTATCAAAAAATATACTATTTTGCACATACACATACTTACACACAAACACACGAAAAAAGCTAAACTTCTTTATCTACACACACACACACGCTAGACAACTCCTCATCATCTTCTTTTTTATAGTGGTTTGGTACAGATTATACAAGTATAGAGGTGAATACTTCTCAGGGCTTAATGGGGTCAATGATTTCATCAATGGGTGATGACAATATTTACAAACGAATATTTTTAAACCCGTTCAAAAGAGTTGCATATTCTATAATCGTCAGTATGTATACGTACACTATTTACTAAACTGGATACAGAGACTTTAATTCCACCCCCCCCCCCCACACACCCGATAAGTATATATATTGTTTGTCATTGTTTGAATGACTAAGTTCATATCATGGAAATTGCAGACTTGAGTGATTTTTTTAATACATACACTCACTAACTGGGAATTGCTAGTTTTTTTGTGATATCCCAACAGTTTTCTTGTGAGCAACAGGTGTCCATCTCTACTCTTTGAATATGTCTTTACCCTCTAGAGACAGACTTCTTGTTTGTTGTTGTTCTTCTACATCGACCTCTGACTTTTTCCGTGCATCAATTTCAAGATATTATTCATGATAATTGTTGTTAATTTTTTCAACCAGGTTGATCATCCATTTTTTTACTTATTTACTTAGTGTGTCTGAACAAAATGTAATCAAGTTTTACTCTCCTATCCCGACTCCAGTTTGTACAGGAGAATATTAACATTAATCAGAATAATGTATTTTACCAGACATGGTTTTTCCACAGTTTGACGCCTGAATATTTTTATTTCTTGGATAATCTCGAGTCTTGACAATGGAATTTCATCTGAATGTTTTCTTTTTCCTCCACAGAGAACCTTTACAATAATTGTGCCTCCTCCTTGGGCAGGACTTTAGTTTTCCTCTGAACGATGGAGAACAAGTCACCAGGAGCCAGCTCTATCATCAGTTCATCCACTCCAGGGCCTCAGTTAGGCAATAATCTCATGAACAATAAAATAGCCAATGGTGGTAGTCCCGATTCTACGACCACGACGAATTCCAGTAGCGGTGTAGGAAATCACGGACGCTCATCATCCCCATCTCCAAATATGTACAGCCTCAAGTGGAATACCCAACTACTTGCACTCCAACGATCTCTCTATAATTTGTGGGATACGGGAGTAGGATGTGGTATGTCATTTCCGTGTACAATACATAATAATTCTAGTTAGCGTTTCATTTTCTTTTTCTAAATTAAAGAGTACAAGTGGGTGAGGATATTTTCAAACTTGATCTCAACATCTCGACTCTATTTACAGTGTAAATTTTACACCACCATGTACAAACTCCAAGGTTTCTTGTACGTAAATAAGTACCTAAGCCTGATTTACCTCTACACATCCTGCGAAATTTTTATCCGAATTTTATCAACTAAGGTTGTTCTCTGTCGTCGTAGTAGTAGTAGTGGTGATGATGATTCATCCTCGAAATTTTTAAGAATTCTCATTAGAACCATGCTGATTCAACTTTGAATTGAGCTTCCGGAGAATTGGCTTTCCATCTCTGACGCTGCTGAGTCACATTAGTATATGATTTTGAATGTGAAAGGACACATTTCAGAGTCCAAAATGTTGATTTCAAAAAGTTGTTGGTACTACAGAATCACTACTACAATGAAATGGAACAAAAAAGTACATGAAGGTAAATTGGGCTCGGGAGAAGTTTGGGATTAAACGGAAATATCCGTACCCGCAAGTAGTTCTTGTTTCCTGTACTACTTGTGATGATATGTAAGACAGTTTTCCAACACAAGTACCAAATAACCTTAGTGAGTTTAAATGGAACGCTTACCCCCCTCAGTTCTACATGGTCTTAACATGACGTTACAATTTTAGATGCCGTCCTACTTTGTCAGGGTACAGCTCTGCCCGTACACAAGATAGTTCTCACGGCTGCTTCACCGTATGTTGCCTCTGTTGTTCAAGTAAGTGTCTTCAAAAAGTCTCTTTCTCACTCTACACTCTGTACGCATACACTCTCTCGTAATAGATAATCTGCGCAGCGTACGTACTTACGTACTTACTACTCATACATATGATAGATGGGTTTAAACGAATCATAATTGAGAAGAAAAAGAACTTCAGATATGGAACCTCTTTTCCTTCATCATTTGATGTCAGTCTTGGAAAGAGTGTCCATGTGTTAATTCTTTGACATGATTTCTTTTTTTTTCTGTCTCTCTATATAAAGTTTAAAAGAATTTTGAATCCTTTATTATTATTATTCTTAACTTGAGCAATATTTTTGCATACTTTGTGATTGCAATCGATTGCAGGGCAAACATATGTTACTATTATGATTTCAAAAGAAATAACTGTAACTGTACGTTGTTTTTGATGATGTATTTATTATTATTATTATTGTTAAAAAAGGATTACACTCCATATTTATAAGCAAGTAGTACGTACTAGGCGATTCTCTGGTATTCAGTATTAAGGAAGCTCCTCTCTCTCTTCACTCTTTGGAGTCAAAGGGTTAAAGATTACACTATATGCTAGAAATAAAATAGTGATTACTCATATATATATATACGCAAGATGTTGTGTGTATAAGGAATGGGTGGTATGGATTTAGCATGTAGAAGGAATTCATTTCAACGAAAGTTTTATTGCCGTTCTTGTTATTGCGTTTCCACCACTTCAAGGAACTGGAAATGTTGGGAACTGTAGGGAAAATTTTGTTCCAGTTCCAATTTTTCTGGTGAAACAAGACGGGCGGCAAGTAGGTAGGAGAGAGTGAGACACGTGCTTGGGACTTTCTAGACCCAATGTTCTTCTTCTCCATGATGACGTGAATTTAAGACGACTATTTTTTGTGGTCTGATTTTATAAATAGACGATGGCACAGTATCATACCAATACTAAAATCTTAGTATAATCATGCTCAACCAAACCAGCTCTCTTTCTCTCTGGAACTCGTTGTTGATAGAATGAACAACACGTATCCTTGAAAGAGGCGTGTTTTTGAGCGATTTAAAGATGACTGACCACGAAATTTTTTGTCCTATATATGCTTATGGACTTTGACTCAATTAATGTACTGAAAAGTTAACTGAAAAGTAGTTTGTACTTGACTGGAGTCACTTTGTAGTTTGGCTTTCTTCTAATTTCTGATCATAAAAAAATATGATTACTCTCGTAATAACAAGTTTTAACTGAACCTTCTCTGTTTGTTAATAAAGACAATGGCACAAGCAGCTCATATGATGCCGGTGATCGTAGTTGATATACCAGCGGAGGCTGGAAAAGCTCTGTTAAGGTAAATTAAAAAATATTCAATCATGAATTCGAAGAATACGAATATCTTATGTTTTTTTAGTTACTAATCTTTAATCCATTTTCTCTGTGTACAGTTTTCTTTACTGTGGTGAAGCTCATGTTCCTGTATCAGTAATTCCTCATTTGGTTGTTGGTGCGAAATTTCTCGGAATATCGGGATTCGGCGACCCTGTAAGCTCATAATAATACATTATTGACCTTTTGTTTTATCTGTATTGTCAGTGATGAGTTTACTGTATTTCTTTCTCATTTTTCCAGGGTGTGCTAGATTCTCTGGCTGGAATGGTACCTGAAGCTCCTCCAAGAGAAGCATCAAATCAAGAAAAATTCATGTCTTCCGATACTAATCATACTCACAATATTTCCTGTCCCAAACCAGAATCTGGAGATCCTCTTCATATTCCACATGTTCAATTGCCTATCATACCTTTACCTCTGCCTTTACAAGTGCCTTCACATCTCTCCTCATCAGTACAAATGAAGAAAAATATAATTGATCGTCATGAAAGATCAAAAAGTAGGTCTCCATTCGCAACACCATCATCGTATCTCAGGTGAGGAGAAGAAGGCAGAGTCTTAACAAGTTAACAATGAATGCATTTTGTGGTTTGAAAAATGTTGCTCTAATTTTAATTTGCGGATGACTTTTTGTTTTTTCTCAGCCCTGCTGGTGATAGTGTCAGAAGTAACAGCAGTAGTCCCTACAGCAGCAGTAATAGTGCTACAAATCTTAGCATGAAGAAACAAACGACTCCTTCAAATAAAGGACAGAGTACAAACAAAAACAATCGAATCTACGTAGGAACTACAAGTATTTTGGACAATCTACTTAAAGGCCAAAAGGTAAACAAGGAAACCCTACTGTCCATTCATAAATTTTAGTAAAATGTCAAATACTGCTAGTTAATACAATATCTTTCGAATCAAATATCTTATCGTTTTTTCAAAAAATCTTTCCGTACAGTATCCAGATCAAAACACAAACTCAAATAATGAGGCGAGCGACAATACTGAGATGGTAAAAAAATATATACTTTGTACAAATTGAATGAATGAACTCTTCGGTCACATATGATTAACAATTATTTTTATATTATTTGTTAGATCCAGTACGAAGCTGAAGGTAGGCAGTTACCTTTTCCTTTTGTTATCATCTAACTATTTATGTATTTAATTTAAAATGTAGTATTAGCATTATGTCAATTACTCTGTCTAATAACTTTATTCTTTTGTTGCAATTCAAATGGCTGGTACTTAGGATACATCGAAAACTCTGCACAAAATCATCATCCGTAAGTTTCTACTTTTCTATTAATATGCAGGACGATTATTCCAATTTGGAATTGAATAACTTCTCTTGTTTACCATTATAACATTTAAATTGTTTTGTTTTTCTCTTTTCAGTACTTATTATTACAGCCCATCAGCAGCTATTGGTGGTCATTCAGTTTTTGAAGATGATTCTACACCGATTGATATGAGCGACACGGACCATCAAGCTATCCCTGCACAACTTCTGGAGCCCAATGTCGAATATCATATTGGAAATGAGTTTACAGATCGTTTCAGTGGAATACAAAACCCACTAGCAGATCTCGCAAAGGTCACAGCGTCCATGCAGCAACAGCAACAAACAGGTGGAGCAAGTAAGAGACGAGGAAAATCAACAGCGTCTCAACAACATCATCAACAGGATGGGGCTGGAAATGGCGTCGAAATCATTTCATCAACAGGTAGACACCCTGCTGCTGACACACCTCCTGTCAAAATTAAAATCAAGAAACCACCAGAAACAATCACTTGTGACATTTGTTCCAAGAGATTCAGTAATGCTTACAACTTACGGGTAATTTCATTATTATTATCTTGACTACATACGTATTTTTTGTCGTTTGTTGAGAATTTCCATTACATTTGGGTTATTCTTTTCTCACTCATAGGTTCACATGGAAGGACACTCAGGACAAGTATTTGTCTGCTCTGTATGCAGTCATGCAAGTCGATCTCGGGATGCTTTGAGGAAACACTTTGCATATCGGCATCGTGAACTCTGGATATCGGGAATGTCAGCGTTTCGTAAAAATGTTCCTGGTCGGAAACTAAGTATTTCGGTATGAAATAATTAATTGCATTAATATCATATAAAAACTGTTCAATGTGAAACCA
Source organism: Pygmarrhopalites habei (assembly GCA_009870185.1). Classification (NCBI taxonomy): domain Eukaryota; kingdom Metazoa; phylum Arthropoda; class Collembola; order Symphypleona; family Arrhopalitidae; genus Pygmarrhopalites; species Pygmarrhopalites habei. The sequence continues at coordinate 26,035 of WJFB01001060.1, forward strand.
AATGTGATTTTTAAGAGTTGACCATTTATTCATTTTGTAATTTCAGAAATCTAATGCACCCAACAGTAACAACAACAACAATAATAATAATAACAACAACAATAATAACAACAATAATAATAACACAATTTATAAAATGGAAAGTGACGATCATGAGTCTAACGCGAACAACACAGGAGGTTCCATCATTGACGCTAATGGAAACATAAATTTGAGGTGAGCAGTGATTTTTTTACTGGAAATCATAAATATGTGCATGTCATTGCTCTACGTTACTGTTAGTACATCACAATGAATATCTGAAATGGTCAAACACAAACGAAACTCAAAATGTTTTCTTTTCATCTTTTTAGAGCCACTGATGGAACTTTGACAATTTCGGAGGCCTATCCAGAGAAAAAGTAGAACTTTGAACATTATTACTACTACTAGCCGGTTTGCTTTATGTATACTTAACTAGTTTAATTTTAATTTTAAGTGTTTGACTTAGTGAATGTCGGTAGTTGAATGACCTAAAGGTAAAGGTTGCCCCTCTACTTTGGTTTTTTATTTCAAATATAAAGTAGCATAGCATGAATTTAAACGAGTAAAGGGCCATGGATACATCTATGTACCATACAGGCTGTTTAATTACTTTGTTGAGAAGCATGAGAGCAAAGGTTATCAAGTACTCGTCATAATTTTGTAAAGAATGGAATATATTTATTGTAGAATGAAATTTATTTCGTGTTCGGACTCTGAGTTGAAATGTTCATAAGTTTTTTTAAAAAAAACTCTAAAGAGTTTTTTTTGTCAAAAGTTTGTTTCTGCTTGACATCACACACACAGATTTATATTATATTATTATTACTTTAGTGCATGTAACAAAACGTATTTGTTAATTTGAAAAAGTCATGATATCTACAAATAATACTTGTATAATCATTATTATTTATTATTCATTAGTAATAGAAGAAAAAAAACCTCATCTCTGCTTTAACTTCATCAAGATAATATGTATTTTAAAATGAACTCGTTCCGTCCTAAATCATTACAATAACGGTATATATAACATAATATATATATATATCTTCTCAAAGTCAACAAATAGTTGTAGATGAGAGAACATTTTGTTATTATTAAATTATTGTAAGTTACAATTTGTAACTAGTAGAAGAACCAATAATATTTTAATACTTTAAAAAACCAGGATCGCTGCTCCCATTTAAGGGTGAAATAATAATAATATTAGCTGTGGATAATAATGACAAGTTGTGCCTCTTGCTGTATTGATAAAATAGTGGTCTGGTGTGAATCATATCGTAATCGCAACAAACGAATTTAAGTAGTCATGATAATATTTTCTATAATGTATTAACTAGCTAGCGTATACTTAACGAATATGGACACACAAATAATATTTTATATATAAATGTATTGAAATATTTAAAACATATAATTAATATAGAGGAAAAAAAGTGACTTACTAGTGTGAAACTACATTACATATGAATGTCAAAAGAAACTGAACACAAATACCCGGTAATGTATCAGTGAATATGGATCATCAGTACATGATGACAAACTATAATATTTATTACTATTCGTCAACTTTAAGCGTACTTACCTAACATCAGAAAAATGATGAAAGTGATGTGACTCACATCATGTGAGATGATTTTATTGTTTGATTTTTTTAAAAAAAGAAATATGTGTAGCTGTCAACAGCAGCTTTATTGTAGCTTCTACGTATAGTGTGTAATTTTTATTCATATTATGCGACTCACAACCCAAACCAAAACCTTACATTAATTAACTTTAATAATATGAAACTTGTTGGACTTGTGTGATTTTATTATTTATTTAAATTTTAGTTCATATTATAAAACAATAATAGTAATATGTTCGCATAATATTTAAGGATGATGGGATCCAAGACCATCACTTCGCATATTACAATATGTTTAATTTAGACACACACAAAAAAACGAAAAATTAAGTATGTGCATGTGGATTTTTGACTCAAACCTTTTTGTTTTTGAGCCACTATATTAGTTTTAAGACATTCTGAACTTGAAATTGTGAAGTGTAAAAGAAATGGAAAAGTATTTCTAAGTACCTTAATTAATTTATTTTATATGAAAAGTGTGTAAATTGTTTCAGCACGGAAGCATTGCCGAACGTTTTACTTAACTATAATATATTATATGTTATGGCCTTGTACCGAAAAATAAACTATTGTGTAGATGGGCGGGCACTGTCCATAATTGGACGGTATGGGATTATTAACTTGTAATGATATGATATGTTGTTTTAGATCATACACACGATATTTTAATTGTAATGATAATATTTTATTGAGTAACACTGTAAGCACGATTTACCTATTTCACTTATATTTTACCAATCAATGCTTGATTTGAGCAACCAAAGCAATAATCGTGGATATGAATTTTTGTGTGTTTTTATTAATGTATGAGTAAATTAAATTCTCATCAAAGTACCTTACATAATATGTAGACGTGGCTTTGCTCCGGTTTTTATTTAATAAAACGCTACTTACCATACAAAAAAGTTCATTCTGTATCATATATGTTGTTTAACGACTGCTAAATATCACAAACTAACTTTTTCATATATAAATATTACATACACAGAGTAGCAGAGTGATTTTACCAGGATAGTTCTAATAATGGCTTCAATTCAGTTCTCATATTCTATACATTAGTTAAAAATTATTACATTATTGTTTTACATTTAACAAGCTACAAACATTTGATGTATCTCCAAGTGTAAAATAATATACACTGTAAATGCAGCTTCAATATAAAAAAATCATATTATGTTGTTACAAGCAGCTTAAAAAATGATCAATCAAATTGAAGCCAGCAAGTTGAAAATCTCCGACGAAATAAAAAGCGAACAGATATACGGTATATTATACTAAAAAAAGAAATTCACTAAGTTAAAGAAACTAGAAGTTGAACTTTTTCTGGCTGTCACTATCTTATCTTATCATAAAAAAAATTACAAAGATGTTTACTGATCATTGCCACTAATCACCAACTGTTCCCTCCTTCAAGCACAAAATATTTTCCAAATATTGACAAATCAAAGACAAATATTACGCAATTTCAAACCCTCGGGCTCTACACATTTTAAAATCCTTTCATTAATGACACTTTTTCATAAATACATTTCGGTGTTAGAATCCCTACCTAAAAAATTACATGTTAATTTTCACAAATGCTTTGAGAGGAATCCATTATCGTTCTCTGCATAACATAATAATAATTCTTAATGCGTTATAAAGGCTATATTGACTGTTAAAATGATGGAAGAAATATATTAAAGGGGAATTTCTTTTGACAATATATATCAGGTGTGTCAACGAAAAAATTTCAGATAGATTACCACACCTAAAATGCAAAGCTCTAGGAATATTATACCTATCAGAATAAGCTTATTATAAACAACATTCAAATACATGGAACGGAGGATTTTTCTTGACCTTGATATCTCTATATCTGTGTCCTGCAGTCTTCCCTTACTTCTCAGTAATTGTTCTCTCTGTTGCCCAAGTTCTCCCACAACATCATTTCCTATCTGTTCAGTCTCGATTGCTACAGCTGTCGACCTATGCATATCATAATGTCAATCGTTCAATTAATCCAAGAAGACTATTCAAAATGGCACAAACTTGTCCATTTTCCAGGTAGAGAGAAAATATGCCACATATGTTATTTACCTGGCTATGCTGTCAGAAGTCCGTTCAAGTATATTTCTTCCTTCTAAAACAACACTCCTTGGGTCAGGTGCAAGTCTGTGGTGAAACAATAAAATTAGTCATATTGTCAAGTAATTTAAAATCCAATGCACAATTATTAAATTCCACTGAGGATTACTTTAAGTAATTTACTTACGTTCCATCACTAATATTAGCTAAGACACTGCGAAATGTCGCGTTGAGCTTGGAAATATTTTGACGATGGGTTCGTGTCTTTAAAATCAGAAATTCTCTATACGACGGGGGTGCTTGTCTCACCTTCAAAAAAAATGAGCAATAACATTTTACCTATGACCTCACAGTAGAATGTAAAAAAACTATATTTTTACGTATTTACCTCTGACTCGAGCTGTTGCAATAATGATTGTGATTCAGACAAACCATCTTCTATTGAACTGATAAGTTTTTTCCGACTCTCACCATATCCAGTTGTGCCTGCATTGAAAATTTTAATTTTAGAAGAATTTTAGAAATTACAGCATATCAAAAAAATATAGTTCAAATATTCTTACGCAATTTTTCTACTCGTTTTTGAATCGCCTCTAGTAAATTCTCCAATTCTTCTTGTAAAACTTCAAACGTCTCGGAAGACATCCCAGTTAACTTTGCAATTATCTAACAATTAATCCCAATTAAAGTTAAATTTCCTGATGTAAATAAATATTTTTGGAAATCTACGGGGATTGCTCACATATGATGTTGGCATGAGGGGGTAGGGATGGGTCAGGTCTATGATAACTTTCCCAATGGTGAAGGGGTCCAAAAAATCGTCATTTTTTCATGACGTCATGTGTGCCCCTACTCGCGCAAAGGAACATAATTTCAAATTAAAGTTCGAATGGGTTGTCAAACATACTTTATATTTAGTTATTTAGCTATAGTGGTCCCTAGTTAAGATGTTGCATTATAGCCCGTTGTATCAGAGATTTGTGTACGTCTAAAATGATACGATGAACATCAACTAATTCGGTAACACATACTATTTACTCCTCAATTTTATCTCTTTCTCTGTATACATACAAAAATACTTATTGATAATCTTGTTTCTTCCACTTTTGCAGAATAACTTGTTCATCATGTGAGTGAATTACTATCATCGTGGAAGAAGGGCAGCCAACATTACATTTTATGGATTCCTGGCATCCCAAATAAACAACGATCATCATGGATAAGAACAAGGCAAAAGCAGTTCTTGCCCTGGGAAAACATTTACGGACTAATTGTGATAAAATATTTGATAAGTCAAGTAAGGCAAAAATAATTAATCAATTTTATAATTATCATGAATCAAACATTTTTAGTCTTAGTCGTCCATCTAATACAAAGTCGTTATCATCATGTTTACAAATTATGTTTTGTTTTTGTTTCTTTTTAAAAAATTGCAGTTCCATTTGTAATCGATTCAGCAATATTCTGGTAAATAAAAATTATCTACTTAATTTAAAAGTAGCTTTTTCTTCAATTCATATTCTAGTCATTTCTTGCGAATGAGAGTATAAAATTCATACTATGAATTTATATGATGTATAATACGTCATGTATTGTGTTTGTATTGTATACCGAATACAAATACCAAAAGTACTAAATACTAAGCAATAATTGCTGGAGCATCGAATTATTCGATGTTGCAAACGTGAATTTCCTTACATATTCATTTTATAAGTATTCATAGAAGTCTTCTTCACAATGTAAATACAAAAATTAAAATAATACAATCATGTTTTGTTGTACTCACTTTTCTGTAGGTTTATAACAGAAACAATACAATCTTTACTATCCTCTGAACCAACATTACTACCAGATGCTTGCAAAAATTTCTACGACTATGTGAGTCTTACAATTTTGTTACATAACTTCTATTTCCTCTTTTACTTGGAAGCTAGAGAGATTCGTACGTCTAGAAAAATATTTTGGTTGCATCATGTGATTTTGTTTTCTTTTTTTGTAGGTCATGTTCCTCTCCGATTTTTTTGAACAGACACCTTCATTATGTATAACGCTTGCTGATGCAGTTAAAGGAGTTAATTCCATCCCCGGTATAGAAATTAAAATATGTTTCTAACTAAATATTTTTAAACCTATGTTTATTTTGCAATAATGACTTTCTCCTTGTATGGTTTAGGTAATTTGGATTTAACTTTCTTCCGATCTTTACACTTTCTGGAGTTGCGAAAGATTCCTCCTCATATGATTACTAGCCTGTAATTTTTCAAAAAAAACAAAAAAAAATTAATGATATACAGATTCACATTGTGGAATTACTATAATCGTTACAACTAAACTAATTTCTCTTTTTAAAAAAAAAATATTTAGATATGCTGTGAAGTCTAACCTTCGAAAGCTAAAATGTTCAAGATGTCTGGATTCATTAAGTGAAATCTTGTCATCACAACAGTGCAGCAATAATAATAGTCCTCAAGATAATCCATCAAATTCTTCCTCGGTAACATTAGTGTGGCCAGAACTAAGGGAAATTGATTTAAGTTTTAATCGAATATCAGAAATTGATCAAAAAGCCACAGAAACATTTGAACTCACTCCTTTGGTGGAAAATCTGAATCTCAGTCGGAATTCTATATTTTCAATTGACGATACATTTTCAAGAGTCTTGTAAGTTTATGAAAACTTTAGACATTTTTATTGTTTACATGAGTACATTGACTAGATTGATAGTCTGAGAATTATATTGTGATTGTTTTTCCTTTACAGAAATTGTTTAACAACCCTTAATTTGAATTACAACAAATTAAAAGCTATTCCTCCAATTCCACCCAATTGTAAAACTCTTCTCCTCTCTCACAACTATATTACTTCTTTGACGTGTCCTGCATTTCAAATGTAAAATTTGAGCACATCTATATTATACCAAATTATCACATCCAATCTGACCTTAGTAGTGAGTACATTCATAATTATTATTTTTATTTTTTATTTTTATTTTACAGCATGTATCAGAATGTTGAGGTTAGTATACTTTTTGATATACAAAGTTCCACTATAGTCGGCATCCTTAAAAGTCTTTATACTACCTAATTGTTCATTATATGGTCATTATTTTGAATATGCATGTCAAGACAAGATTTTAATTATTAATGAAAATTGATTTGCTTTCAAGGTTTTCGACATTTCGACGAATATGATTTCGGACGAAAATGAACTTGACGCCCTACAAAATCTTCGATTCATCAAAAATTTAGTCCTCATGGGCAACCCAATTTCCTTTTTAGAAAATTATCGAAATACGGTGTGTTGTAGCATAAACCGGGGTGAGTCGTCAAAAAATGTTCTTTTTCTACCGAATTTGATAGAGTAAAAAGGATACTTTAAATTAAACAAAAATGTTTTTAAATGAGATGATTTATTTTTCAGTCGCTTTAAACCGGACCTTTGTCCTAGATAACAAGAGTAAGTACCTACTATAAATTCTAGAGTCACAAAATTGTGCATAGCAAAATTCACTTCTCTTTGTCAATTCAGTGGAATGTATTTTTAAAAATATAATTTCATTTTTCTACAGAATTATCCATCTCCCAAGGTAAAAGATAATAATGGGTATTCGAATTACAAGAGTATTTCATTTGTACAATATTGTAGATACCATTCTCTTAATTATTTGAAAACATGCAATTAACGTTAATTTATATCTCCTATTCATTGATTCTAGTTCGTAGAGCGTTAGAGTCTCGGAAAGATTACAAATTCGTCCCATTTAATGTCGCACCTACAGAAGAGCAGCTAATACCAAGACAATCGACAATGTCAACGTGTCCTTCAAGTTTAACACAGTCTTATGATTCTACTGTAAGCAGCGTCCGAAGTTCTTGTCCAAAGAAACCCAAAATTCGTCCAGTGTATGTTTATGATCCGGACGACGAGGAAGAATCTTTAAGTTCCAAGTGTGATGACAAGAGTCAATCCAGTGTCAATAATCCAACCAGTTCAGGGGGATCCATGGTCAACAAGGATTCAAAAGAATCAAATGTTGGTGCGGACTCTGAAACGTCTGAAATTAAGATTTTGGCAACGAGAAATGCTATTGAAAGTCTACGAGAAAAATATGGCGAGGAAAATTGGTTACTAAAACAAGCAGGTGTGGAACTTGCAGGGATAATTAAAATACCACAATCTTCTAGTAAACCGAGGTCACCAACAGCTCGTTTGTTGTCCCAGAGTTTACCCGGCAGTGGCGGCGGCCTATCAAGTCACTCATCCAATAGTTTATACACCACTGCTGTGGAATTTGATGACAGTCGAATTTTCAAGAGTGCAAATACTGATGACGGCAGTGAGCAGCCATATAGTGCAAGTAGTACAAGTTCTACAGTACAAGAGAATGAGAGCCCAATGGGAGTCAATGCCCCTCAAAACGCAATAAATGATGACAGCTTAATATTTTATCCATGTACTTCTGAAAATGAGACTATGCAAGACAGCAAAAGTCCACAGTCAATTCCAACAACGGGATCTTCCTTTAGATTTGTACCTTCCCTTGCGCCTCCTCCTTCCTTTACATCTACTGAAATTTTTGTGGATCCAAATGGGAAAGCATTAGATTTTCGATATTTTCAAGCTGGTCAAATGCTTAAATTAGTGATACTCGACAATTATCTATATGAAATTGACAAAACAACTTCATCCATACTAAATAAGTGGGATTTGAAAAGTTTGGAATCCCAAAGCATCGAAAAATGTGTTTCCGAAACTGAGACTGTCGAGTTTAAATTAACATTTGACACTATGAAAAAGAATTTAAGAGAAAAGACACTGGTGATGAGTAGTAAAGACTTTGCCAAATTTGATGAAACTGTTGCACCATTTTTGGAACGAAGTAAGTCTTGTTTCTGCTATTTCATCATAATTAACCAAGTATTTGTATTATGACTAAAAAGTATGCAGTTTCAAATTACCACCAAACCTTTTTTTAGTTGATAAATAAATTATCTTGATGTTTCAGAATTAATGCAAGAATTTTCAGAGGCATTTCAATGCTTAAAGGTAAAGTTTGATTTTTGTTTTGATTTTATGAATGATTTATATTACAGTTGTCATAATTCTTTTCAATTTTCTTACAGTGTAATGCTCAGTTTTCAAAGGGATTGGCAAATAAATCAGTTTGCACGGATCAAGACGGACAAATAAAGGAAGTACCCATTTGTAATAATCCAGGTAGAGTAATATTTTAAATTTCCTCATGTTAATATGACTATGTCTAATATTCATTGTGCTTTTCTAATTTGTTTTGTTTTTTACACAGATTGTGGCAGTGAACTACTTGTGCTTCTTGATTCGATCCCACTTCCTAACAACGAAAGTTTGAATGTGGAAGAAGAATTACTTAATTTGCATGATTCCAGAAGCTCTTCCCCCTTCTCAGGTATGTATTTTCGCATGTGTGTATGTGAGTTTATTATTTAAATATTTTCGACATTACACAATTAACATTTCATCAATTCCCTCGATTTTATAGTTTCATGGGCAAACAAAAAACTAAAATTTGTTCGTCTTTTGTGAAAAAAGGCACAAAATGTCATGTTCTATAATTTGTACATATGTATCATGGTGAGAATGATTTTGTGTGCAGTGTGTGTGTAATAATGAATCATTACTTACTATTTACTACTGATTGCTGGTTCTTTTCCACAATTTTATCCTCAAGGGAGCTCAACAATGGCAAAACCTATTCAGGATACCGGTTTGTTTCGTGTTCCTTTAGCCTGTTCTACTCCGAAACCTTTGGCATGTAGTTTAACGAATAATGACATTCGTGGAAATGAACAATTCACTGATCAGACTGGCTACATTGACCGTAGAGCTAGTCAATCCAGTTATATTGCAACTAGGAAGAAAAGCAAATCTTCTTCAGAGCCTGCTAGTTTGAGAGTTATTAGTGAGTACCCGTTCATATAATAATACTAAAAATACTAATATGTACTTAATAATATTCATCCTTCATTTTAAAAACTTTTATTTTTCCTCTTCTTTAATTCTTTTTTGTATTATACTGTTGAATCTATGTTGTTGGGTACCTGGATTTTGGGGTTTCCAACAAGTCTTTGAAGATATTCTTTTTGACAGTAGTAATAATACAACATTGTGATTCTTTGCAGACACAAAATCAGATAGTGATATTGAAACACTCAGCTGTAATAGCAGTAGCATTGAAGTGATTGGAAACAATGGTGATAGCGGTTCCAGCTCTGACATCGCAGAGTAAGTAATGAATTTAATAAACATGGATGTTTGAAATCTTTTTGCTAATTTATTACAATTGTGATTGTCCCTGTCTGTAGGGTACTAGAAGCCGTGGAATTGACCTACACCGCATCTACTGTTTCTACATGCAAGCACAAGTCAAGTAAATTCCCTGGTATTACATATTTTGTGTAGTGAATGAACCTTATGTTTTTGCTTCTTATACAGTTTTTATATAGAAGATATACTGTAGCATTAGTTCAATGTTAGAACTCTTGTACATCATTGAATCATTAAATTGTTTGTTTTCTTTTTTCACTTCAAGATGACGAGACTTCTACCTCTTCTGGATCCTGTGCAGAAAGCACGTGCACTTTGTATGAGAAAAGGCCGGCACCTGGACAACAGTGTCAAAATGCTACATTCACTGGAGCTAGTGGATTTTCTACCAGTATCAGTTCGTCAACAGTAACAATAATAAACCAAAGTCAATTGTCTCAAACAAATAGCCCAAGTCATGGCCTAACCAGTTATGCTAGCATAAAATTTGACTACGAAAGTTTTACCAGAGTTGACCATAGACTTCAGCTTTTCTGTGAAATAAGTGTATTCAAAGGATCCGATGAGAGACTACTAGCTCTTGCAAAGGTAAAACAAAATGTTTTTGTATTAAAATATTGCCGTTATATATTAATTCCGAAATGAAATAAGACTTATCATAGTTTTTATTTTATTTTGTAGGTTCTTGTGATAACGGAGTCAATGCAGTTTCCTTCTATTGTCATATTTTCAAATCAGAAGCTTTACATTTACAAAATTGTTGGGATGGAAGGGTACAAATTAAAAAATTTTTTTATTGTTATTGCCTGCTGGCCAATCACGCTTACATTTATATGAATAGTTGATTCACACTTACATATTACATATTTTACAGAGACAAACCAGATAGTTGGCTTCAAAAAGTTAAATCATTTAGATTAACAAAGTTACTATGCGTGAATGTACTGATGGGACGCCATGGCGTCGGCATGGAGTTACAAGGAGGAAAAAAATACTATGCACTTGTCTTTCGGGATTCACAAAGGACATCCAACTTTTTAGAACGTTTCTTAGGTGAGAGTTACATTTACCAAGCTTTTCTTACATTAGCCTTGCCTGTCATGATAATGAGTCAATAGTGGCTATAGTAGTATGATATGGTTATGTTAAAATTAAATGTTGTTTTCAATAGGCGATATATGCGGTGAATTGGAGCTTCCACCACTTGTCCGAGATTTCAGCACAACGCACAAGGCACTACTCAGTCCAACAAACGAAGTCATTTACTTTGGTGTTTTGCGATTTGCATCCTGCGAAAATGGTATCAAAATTAAATACAAATTGCATGTACTACATGAGTTATCCATTAAGGAATTGTTTAATGATTGTAAAATCTGTAGGTAAATCTTTCGCAACAGCTGCAATAATGGTGACGGACATTGAAGTTGTTTTAATCACAGAATTAAGTTGGATGGCACATTACAGCTCAGGTTAGAGAAAACATTTTAAGGATATATTTTGGATTTTGGAGCTACTCTATATTTTACTCCTTATTTTTAAATTGGCAGGGAAAATTAAAGAAAACTCTACAGTACAACAGTTGAACGGTCTACGTCAAGTGGTGAGCGTTCATGATTCATACGGGTGATAATTTTTGTTTCGTAGTAAATTTAATCATTATTAATCGGAAAAATTTGATCACATTTGTCTAGGAATCCCACGAAAATGACAACACTTTTGTTCGCCTAATATTTGGATCTGCCAATCATGTCTTTTGGGAACTCTACTTTGAGTCAAAGGAAGAGAGGCTAATTTTTGTCACAAATCTTCAACCCTACGCACAGGGAATCCCGTTTATATCTCTATCACAACCTATTTCGATTACATTATGAGTAGTGAGTAATTTCTTAATGTTTAGCGATAGTTGTGTCATACAACTTATGTATGTAATTTTGACAGCGAAAAGCGTATTGTTTCGTTGAAATACCTAGAAAGCTTTTCACACAAAGTTAATTGTAATATAATTAAATATGACTAGCAACACGAATAAGGAACGCAATCACCATTGTAAATAGTCTTACTTTTGGTCTACAATTTCACTCGATGTAACAGGGAACAAGTCGAAACTTTGATGGTCAGGTTAATGTTGTAGTGTACTAATGTACATGTGCTATTTTAACTCCCTGTTCGGTATTCACATAACTATGAAATATAAATACAATTATTTTTTTTTATTTTACAATGTGCCTTCAGCAATATAATTTAACCAAAAATAACTGTCAAATCTGTCTGGTCGACTTGACTTAATAATAAAATTAAATATTCTCGATGATAACAAATTTTTGTGACCCGAATAATCTAATCATTTCTTGTAGCCTTTATTACTTGAACCTTCAAAAAATATGTCATTTAATTACAGGAAATATAAGAATAGTCAATTTAATTAATTTGGTTAATACTATCGTTAAATTTT
>WJFB01001061.1:0-38488 GCA_009870185.1 Pygmarrhopalites habei
AAAAGTCAAAACAGCAGTTCTTTGAAATCAATACTTTTCTTTTGACTTTTGTCAAAACTAGTCAAAAGTTTTGATTTTGATTTTTGAATTTGACATCCCTAGTCGTCAACCAGAAACTGTTGAAACAAAGTGATAATGATCAAACAAACACTTGTCTCCGTCTTCTTTCTCTCTCCATTCAAAATGATAGCCATGATCATCTCCCCTGTACTTTTACACAGTATGTATCACACACACACACGAAGAGATGAGTGTTGGAGAAACACATTTAAAGTAAAATGTACTGAGAGGATGCTACTTGTGTCATTCCATCGTATACAACAACAATTACAACAAGTTAAATATACTTGTTGCAGAGTCCCGTCTCCATCCTCATCTCCATCAGAGTACATAAAACTTTTTTTTAAAGAGGGTCATAACATTAAAAGGAGCATGTCTCCCATTGACACAACACAAAGAAGATTGGTCATTTCTTATGGACACCATGATTTTAATCTTTTTGGCGGACAGCTACACGTTCAACACAGACACACACACACACACAACCATCATGATTTTGTACATTTAGCAAAAGCCTTCTCTTACTAGTTCCCCTTTTTTCATAATTATTACGTCCACGTCTTGCATTTCAATTTAGCCGTAAAATGAACAGAGAGGGAGAGGGGCAGAAAAAAGAGAGAAACAAGTAACTACAATATGTAGACGAAGTAGCGTGTGTGTCTACAATATATACAGACGTTTATCGTCAGTCCACACCAATAACTTGAACAACTTTACTTTACTTTGAATACAAAGGAGTCAAATGAGAACTAAAGGAACAAATCACAATGACAACACACACAACTACACATGATGAACCCTTTTTCATGTGCTCACAATTACACACTGGAAACCTTGCTATTCCTACATACGAGTTAATGTCATATGTGGGTTACTTTAAAAGGTCTACACATCAGACCTCTATTAGACCACTCTTCATCCACACACGCAGACACACATACACACACAATATACAACGAACAATAAGAAGGTACTTAAACTAAAGTCCCATATTTTTTTCCTTAAAAACCGGAGAAAATTTTCAAACCCTCTCTCAATCTCTCTTATAATTCCTCCGTTTTGTCGGTCCCTTCTTCATTTATCAAACATTTGAACAGGAACTGTGAACAGTCTAGTCCTCCACTTACAATTTAAGAGATGAAATGAAAAGACAGAAAAGAGAAGACTCGGGCGACTTTTACGGCCTCAACGTTATAATCAAAAAGAAGACTCTCACTCTATACTAAAAATTATGATTTAGTGCATCCGTCTCTCGACTCAACCCATATTAGGTAAATGCTCTTAGTGTGCAAACCAAAAAGTGTACACTGTAAAAACACACACACACACACACACACACACACACTCTCTCTCCTGTCTTTCCCTCTGGCTTCCAGTCTGTGTTAACTTGCAACAAACTCTTATGTGTGGACTGCTAATACAACAATTACACCTTTGAAAAAACAAAGGAATTCTTTATATATATTTTAACTTCTGGTCATACTCAAGGAAACCTTCGTCTTTTACCTTTGTACACACACACATACAACTCTCTCACTTTACCCAATCCACACCACAGACAATCTACATGGAAATGTTTGATGTTTATCTAGACTATGAGTCTCCATTCTCATAATTTCTTTTTTAAGAAAGAAATAATAAACTTTTTATTAAAAAGTAAAGGTCACTTTAAGTAATTAATTGAGTCAGTCTCATTGTCATTCTACCTTTAATTTGATTTTAATTCCACTCACTCCATCACCCCATGTCTCAATATGTCTCCATAAAAGTTACGAATCAAATCCAAAGTGGTTAATTTACACGCAGTCAAAACTGAACACGACAATTAAATGTGTGTTGGAAATACAAGTACATCATGAAAAAAACAGAGAAAGAAAAAAGTGTGTGATTATCAGATGATGGCTTAATTTTATTTATGACTGTGTGTGTAGAGTGTGTTTTGTAAAGCCGTCACACTCACACACACACAGCTGATACAGTATAGCGTAGCCAGCAGCTAGCAAGCGACCATTCCATCTTGCGTGTTAACACTTAAATTAATGATGTAATTTTAACATCATTCAGATTACCAAAGTCATGTTTATCATCATCACAAGGACTTTTTCTTTATTCTGACAAAAAAATACAAACTCAACTTATTCACTCGTACGCACAGAGTCACTTTGACTTGAGTTTTGAAGGTGATGGAACAATTACGAAACAATACATAATAATAGTCTCAACTCATTGGTCGTGAGAAAGAAACACATGGAACCAATTAGACTAGTCTCTGTGTATTTTATAAATCAAAAATTACGAAATTAGGCATATTCATTTTGTCTCTGACATCAAAATCCATGTCTTCTCCCCGTTCCTGTATATACTACAGCACTTTTGATTGATCCTAAAACTTTTTTCTACATACCAAGTACAATGATGCACATTTCCATGCTATTTCCTTAAATTCATTCCATTTTGCAACAAAATTAGCTGAGAAAAGAAAAGCGCATTACCTAAATTAACTGATCTTTTAGTTTGTAAGATACAAAAAATAAAATAGGTATATTAAAAGTTTAAGGAAGAAGGAACACATTTAGTTAAAAAATTGTAAATAAATAATTATTAAATAATAGAGAGAGAGAGAGAGAAGTAGTTCCCATCCCAGGCATGATTTTCTGTCCAGAGTTGTTAGTTCCGTCAGGGAATTAATTTCTCATCGTCTCTTCTTCACATTATAGTGCAAAATGGGAAGAGGAGGAGGATGAGGAGGAAAAAAACAATTTCTACCACCGTAAAACGGGGTGAGATGGCTCATAGGGTGTAAGTTGGCTCTATCACTGTTTTCGATGTTGCCGACAAAATTATGGTATGCAACAATGGAACTTATTGCTGTTTGTAATGAGGTGAGCAATAAGTTCCATTGTTGCATACCATAATTTTGTCGGCAACATCGAAAACAATGATAGAGCCAACTTACACCCTGTGAGCCATCTCACCCCGTTTTACGGCATTTCAAATTTTCTTTTATCACACTCACACATACACTTTAGTTCTCCTTATTTGCTCCTTGATCCAAGTCGTAGATAGAGACAGAGAGAGAGAGAGAAAATACGAATGTATTTCTCATTTAGAACAATAATTAGGCATTTTATCAGGGAAGAGAGGGAGAGAGGGATGCATGGAAAATCTCACAATTAGGAATATTAGCTACAACTCTGACAACTTGTTCAACATGATTATCAAGGTTAAATTTTTATCACAACGGCATCACTTTTATTTCCCATTTCGTCATTACACTCTCATATACTTTTACACATGTATTTACACACACACACACACACACACACACACACAATCTTGAGCCTTTACGTCGAAACGGAATAATTTTCCATGGTTCGTGTCATGAAAAAAAATATGAAAGATGTGTATAAGGCCAAGGTATGTATCCTCGTCATCGTCATCGTCGTCATCCTCACAACAATACATACATAATATTACATCCTAGTCATTCCTCCAAAAAAATTCATTTCTCTCTCTCTCCTTCATTCATCCTCTCTTCGTCATATTCAATATTATATAATAGAGTGAAAAATATCAAGTTAAGTGCTACCAATCAGTTACTAGATTGAATAGATTGTATCAATTCTATTGGTGAGTTGAGATCGGTGGGGAGGAAGGGGGGGGACTAAACAAATAATTTGCATCAAAATTATTGTTGCTGTTGTGTGTGTGTGTGCAGTATACGTATACACACTGTGTACTCTTCCTCTCTGAAATTATTACATTCTTGTCAAATGTTTTTTCCAATTACATCAAAACTTTAATTTTTTCCCCCTCTCCACTCTCCTCTCTCAAGATTATGCACAATATATACAAATAGGCGTTCATCTATAATTCAGAGTCTCATGAAGAACGGGGAAGAGAGAGACACTTGATTCAGTTTGACACTTCAGGTTGACTATACATAAGTATAAGCATGTATTGTATGACGTTACTTCTTGTATGTATCCATGTAATAACAACAACAACAGCAAAAAATTACATGGCACGTCGTCTTGGACAAGAATTATTTAAAATTCACAATACATTCAATGGCAAATAGGTCAAACTAGAAGTCTCTCTCTCTCTTCTCTCTACGTAGTAGTTTCCAGTCTATACCACCGTATACCTTTAGTGTGTATGTGTGTGTGTAATGGATGTAGTTCTCAAGAGTTAACTAGCTCTCTTAACAAGTCATGTCGGACACCATAAGGCAGCATAATATACTTACAAATACACACTCACATAATGCATTACTCAGACTACCGCATTTTCATTTCATTTCCATCAACCTAGAACCTACCTGACTCCAATTATTAATGAGATTCCCTTTGAGCATTCAAAAAGAAGGGAAACAAATGTCCACTGTAAGATTCTTATCCTGCACAATCATCAACAACTCTACATGTAGGCAGCCTTTTGCTTTTTCCTCCTCCACCTCCTCCTCCTCCTTTTCGTCTTCTCTGTCTCACTCTCCACAACACGAAGCCTGATGAGCCCTTATGCACACACACACAATCACAACACCACAACACGACCGACTCCAAACTAACAAATTAAAACTTCAATGTACCAGCCAAAAACCCTTTTGTTCTTGTCATTCCCAACTATTTGCTGGTAATCCTTCTTCTTCTTCCTCTGCTGTGCGTATGTGTGAAGAGAGAGAGGCGATCAAGAAAATATGATGGATTCTAAATTCCCCCTCTTCTCTCTCTTTAAATTTTTTAAATGCATTAACTGAGTGCCGTACCTCCAAATGACATGCCATGAACTTTGAGCTCGTCAAGAAGAAGAAGTCTCTCTCTCCTTCACTTCTTGACCAATTACTAAAAGTTTACAGAGAGAGGGAGAGAGGAGGATGAAAAATCATCGTCATTTTCTTGGGACGTTTTGGAAAACCAAAAACTGTGCAAACAAGTAGTTTAACCTTAGCCCCTTCTTCTTCATCTTAGTATCCAAACCATTAGCTCACAGCTCACAACTCACACAATGAACCGGACGACCATTTCCATAATAATCTTAATTATACATTCATGAAATCAAATTACAATATTTTGTTTAAAAATTTTAAACACATTTTCTGCATTAATCCAAAGGTTAACGAGGAGAGGGAGAGAGGGAGGTAGAGAGAATAGATACATAGATTTCAAAACACTCGCGGATGTCATGTCAAGCTCGAGGACTTGTTTCCGTCCGTAGATAAACCATTCTCCTCCTCCTGAAAAGTTTTTCAACTACAACAAGAAAGAGAGAGAGACCCGACAATTTTCAGTCCAAACAGCTGACAGCTGATGGTACATTAATGGAAACTCCAGTAGAATCATTTATTATTTCTTGGAAAAAGGATAGTACCATCCTCCTCCGCCTCATCATCATCACAACTTTTACTTATGGTCATAATACAAAGTTTCGGAGTAAAGTCAAAGTCAAAGCCAATAAAGACAGTAGCTAATGCAAACAAGACTAGGAGGACCTTTTGTTCGTCTTCGTATGACACTATTGCATCAAGAAGAGGAGGATACAGAGGAGGAGGAGGAGGAGGAGGAGGAGGAGGAAGGTGCATAAAAAGGATCATCACTATTATATACTATCACAAGAAAAGTCAAACGAAGGCTTCCTCCATCCACAGTCCACACACACAGACAAATGTGTAATAAAGATTCGTAAGCGGCATTAACTAAAGAAAATGAAAAAGTATTAGAGTATCTTGTGGCTCAACTCTTCCTCTCTCTCACACACACAAGTTGATGGCATGATAGACTAGATAGACAATTGTTGCTAACGAAGGAAGGAAGCCAGGAGAGAGGGAGATGGACTAGCCGAGACGAGACGGAGGGCCAGAGCAAAAGTTGGAAAGGAATTGGCTGACCTCCACCATCAAAAAAAAGTTTCTTTCTACTCATTATTTCGGCAGATCCATCAATCAAACTTGAAATAATATTATATAGTCGGAGAAACAGAGAGAGAGAAGGGATTTCGGTGTGAGGAGACTATATTCTGTAGTGCAATGTACTTGTACATTGTGCACAAGAATATTAATCAGAAAAAGAATCATAGATTCACATTGCAGAACTCTCTCTCTCTCTCATCCCCGTCTACTACTACCTTAATAATCTTACGTTTCTGGTAAAGTACTAAAGAGAGAACCATTTGAGGGAATTTAAAATATTACAGCACCACACACACACACACCATCATCCTTTATATCACCACATTACATCACATCACATTTCAAACCACCAGTTCTCCTATTAACTACATAATATTTAGAAGAGAGTCCTTTCAGATAAAAGACGATACAAGAGAGTAGTCTCTCAACATGTGTGCTCTCTCTTCCTCCCTCCACAACTAAAGTATGACATGTAGACATTGACGTGGAAAAAAACTGTTGAAAAATGTGGGGAAAAGTTGAGAAATTAGTCAATTTCCATAGAACGAGAGAGAGGGAGAGAGAGGGAAAGAAAAAAACCAACAAATATACATCAAAAAAGCATATTATTATATATTATTATCATTATCATGTGAAGCCCCTCAGTTAGCATCAAGTTGAGAGAGAGGGAGAGAGAGAGATGTGACGACTCTCGATTATTAATTGTTTCTTCAAAATCCAATTACTTATGCAAGTATGAAAATGTTTCGCTCCTTGCCTCCCTTTAACAACAGGAACAGAAGAAGAAGACGAAAGAAGAAGAATACAACAACAAATGTCAGTATAGCTATTTAGGATTGCGCAAGTTCCACCTTGTTCATAAAACTCACGATTAGGACCTCAATCACATTAAAAATTACAAATTCATGCTCTCTCTCTCTTCTTCAATTCTTTCAGTTTACCTTCACAAACTTAGTCTCAAATTTTAGTATTCATCCCATCCCTTCCTCCTCCTCCTTCCATTCCTCCACATTAAAGAGCCATAAAACTGGATAATGTAGGTCTCTCTCTCGCTCTTTCCTATAGTAATAATCTAGTCATTAGAGTACAACTTGACATCAAATTAATCACTTCATCATCCCCCTGTCTTGTTAATCCATCGTTACGGTAGTCCCTTCTCTCTCTCATTCTACTCTACATCCTGTGATTTATTGTCTTTATTGGGAAGGAGGAAGGTGAGATGCTACAAAATTCCCTTGACATTTGAGCCCATGTAATTTTTGACATGATCAAATGTGTATGAATTGAATGTCATTAGACTAAATGAAAGAACAAAAGAAGAGGAAGAAGAAAAACAATGCTGTTCATGTATTTCATTTATTGAAATACAATTACATGGATGTGCTTCCATGTTGTACTGTGAGTGTGTCAGTGATATAGTATGACTTTGCTGTATTTTATGATGTGGTGAGTATAGTATTTTTTGGTGATGGTTCCTCTCTCTCCCTTCCATTAACTTGTGTACAGTACTTTCCGGTCTACACTATAGTTTAGTGCACTCCTCTCCCTCTCCCCACATAAACACACACACACACAGTTCACACTGGTAAAGCAATGAGAAAAATAGAAAATAAAAAGATGGCCATTTGGCATCAGGATTTTTGTTGACAGCCCGGCTTGTGTAAGTGCAATTATAAAGAAATTATAGATCCTACACCAAACCAGGAAGCTTTTAGGGGAACGATCTTGGCTGTTCAAGGATATTTTTACGAAGAAAAGGTCTCTCTCTTCACTTTTATTTCTCACTGTGTGTGTCTGTGTGAGTACATGAGAGGAGAGAGAGACTTGAGAGCCAGCTGACATGATGGATCGAGGGAGTGTCCTCTACTCTTGATGCACTATATTCCTTCAACTTATTGTAATTTAGCACTCAACTCAGCAAAATCTGATTAATCGATCTATTGTTTTATCATCTCAAAAATCTTGTCTGTCTCTCTCTCTGGTGTGGTTACCTTGATGACTACATTAGTATTGTGAGGGTACAAATAGAAGCTAAGATTATACCGCAAACTAATATTCAAATTTTTTTACGAAATTACCATACACACACACTCAGAGAGAGAGAGAGAACGCACTGTGTCTGAGAACAATGTGATTACATCCAATATATCCTCCCTCTGTATAATGGTAGTTGAATATACGCATAGAGCTTGTTCAATTATTGACTAAATTTAAGGCGGCATCAACATTGTTTCCATTATTACATTCTCATAATTGTGTGGACAAAACATCCGCCTCACACTGATTACGTGTGTGTGTGCTGTGTATTCAAGGAGTAAGTATCCGAGGAACATGATCATACAATAACACGAACACTGAGATTTGTCTGGCAATCTTAGCAAAATAAATTTTTTTTAGAAAAGAAGTTTCCATTTAATTAATTTACTCCTCTTCTTAAGTACACATTCATTACAAATGTAAAGAACTTCCCTCGTTTACACTCTTCAATAGAAATCTGTATTTTTTCTCAAAAAAGAGAGAAAAACTTGTGTGCATTGCGTTGCTTACAGTGTGTACACAATCTTCTGTCCACTATATGGAAAAAGGAAAATCCCATGTCCACATTTTTTCACACGTTCCCTGGTGTGTGTGTGTGTGTGTGTGTGTGTGTGTGTGTGTGTGTGTGTGTACTCTGAAAAATGCACAAATTCTCTTATTCCCCCCTCTTCTCTCAACACTTTTGACCATTTAAGTAATTACACTAACAGATTTTTGTCTCCCCATCCTAATTCTTACTTACATTGATTAACGATCTCCTCCTAATTTTTCTCTTCCCTCCTCCTCTCTCTACACTCTACATTAAAATCTGGAGATGCAGATTTCACCAGAGACAGGCACACATAGAGAACAGTCATTCCCACTTTTTGGGAAAATACAACAACAGTCGCACACAACATGAATGAGATAACTTTACTTGTTAAAATTGTACATTCACACACACAGTTCATGATTTAATCACGAAAGTAAAGGAGGAAACATTTTTTGTACAAAAAAATTATCACTATGCACTACTACTGCTTTAAGCCCTGCATCCTTTTTTATGTTATTTTTTCCCCCTCTCAAAAAAATATATAACAATATTTACAAAAAACACAGTTTTGAACTCAGGGAGTCTCTTCTCCAAAAAAAATTATTTTGCCGCCACTTACACTTACAAGTTTCAAGAAAAAACTTTTCCTTGTTTCCAGTCTTGTCATCACATTTGTTTTAAAAATAAATTAAAGTTCATTAAAAGGGCTAGGCCCATTTACAAATACACATTATACATAAACACAAAAGCACTCAGCGAGACATGGAGAGAGCGAGAGAGAGAGAGAGGATGAGGGTCAAAGTATTATTACTTAATCGAAAATAAATGATTACTCCATTCTCCTCAAATAATAATAACATTGTATAATAAAAGGAAGGAACAACTTTTTCCCTTCCTCAATTTGTGTTGAAAACTTGAGGCTCCACAAAACAAAGAAGGTTGACCCTAAATACTCCATCCAATGTACATTTCTGTACATACAAACCAACTGTTATACTATACACACACACTAATATAGAAATTAGTAGTGGAGGAGGAGGAGGAGAACCGGACGGTCCTCCTCCACTACTCCGTGGTATTTCATCATCTGCTGGTCATATATATTGTATGGACCACAATACTATGATATATGGAATGACAAGGATGGACCATGGAGGAAGAGCATCATTAGCAAGCAAGCATTAAGATGAGTCTGTCAAAGATACTTGGTGTCACTTCTTTCGTACTAGAGAGAGAGGGGAGGGAGAAATACACACAAGGCGAAGCACACACAGTACGCTCTTTCTCAATGTACGCACACATGGA
The DNA here is from genome assembly GCA_009870185.1 of Pygmarrhopalites habei. Classification (NCBI taxonomy): domain Eukaryota; kingdom Metazoa; phylum Arthropoda; class Collembola; order Symphypleona; family Arrhopalitidae; genus Pygmarrhopalites; species Pygmarrhopalites habei. The sequence continues at coordinate 9,843 of WJFB01001061.1, forward strand.
GGGTGGAGACAGAATAGTGTGGTATATACATAGGATACTTACATTATGACTTTGCCATGTCATTCCAGTGTACAGTTCTCACAGAGAAAGAGAGAGAGAGGGGGAGGATGGAAAAGCATACTGACTGCTTTCAGAGCCAAAAGACTCTTCTCTCCTTTTTCCCTCCCCCTCCTTTTTCCTTTCTCTTCCTTTCGCTCATCAATTTTTTTATGCCCTGCTTCTCGTGATTAATTTTTCGGTCAAACCGACAGGGAGTTTTCCTCCACACACATATATAAAAGGCACATAAGGGGGCCATGTCTCTTTTCACTTGGCCCCTCCACTCACACACACTCTCACTCCCTCACACATACACTCTCTCAATGACCTCAGTCCCAATTCAATACACATTCCCTTACACATGTAAGATCCACCCAGCCCAGACACACGTATACATTTGTGAAATCACGAGTAATCATACTCTCTGGAATTCACTGTCCTTGTTGTAGTCTACGGACTAGTTTCCAAAAAACTACCTACAATAATAAGCTCCCTTTCCCCCAAGTACTACTTGAGATTTCCTCAAGTACCCACGAGTTTTCAACTTCCCTTTTACTCATACACAAAGTCAAAAACAAAGACAAGACGTTGCAAAAATTTTAAAGTGTAATCATAACTCTACTATGAATCCCCAGCAACAAACACAAATACACCCAGGCATACAAGAGAGAGAGGGAGAGAACCAGAAAATATTGGCGGTTGAAGTCCCCAGCCTTCAGAGAACATATAAAAAGAGAGAAGACACACACACACATAAACAGAGAAAGAGGGAGACTTGTGCCTTATAATGAGCGTATCAACATTGATATGTTTGGTACAGCACAAGCCAAGGCACAAAATGTTCCATGAGGATGGCATGCTAGAAGAGAGAAAGAGAGAGAGAGAGGAAGAAAACGTGTCAAGTTCCAACGAAGGATACTGTAGTTGCTTGTGCAACTGACGAAGATAGATAGTCCGCCAAGTCCCGCCTTTTGCCTTTGCCTCGTTTCCCTCTTTTCTTCCTTTTTCTCTCTCCTCTCTCCTTTCTCCCTCTCTCTTGTCTCCCGCATCCAATCTCACATGCATACATGTATAACTCTACTAGTAAATGGATTACCGTTGTATGGGTCCTTCTCTCCCTTCCTTTCTCTCTCTGTACCATATAACAGTAGTCCTCCAACTATAACCCCAGTCACACACACACAAACAGACATACACACACATGGAGAGAGAATCTTCCAAAAAAATCCTCAATCTGATTCCCTGCTGCTCCTACTCAAAATTCCACCTTACCTGCTAAAAATTCCAATGCTAATAGCACTAGATTCAACCGACGATCAAGATCAAGAGATAATTCAGAGTGTCACCCTCACAACCTTCCCTCCACTTTCCCCTCCAAAAACTCCTCTCTCTAATAGTATTCGAAAGAGAAAGTTTCCCTTCTCAAGTCTGCACTCCACACCCACACTCACATTGTCGTCCTCTCTTCCCTCCTCTACAGCTCATCATAGGACACTAAAATTGCGTTAATACATTTAAGAAAATTGTTCCAAAAGGGGCAAATAGAGCAAGATGCTGGAACTGTGTATCGGTACACACACGTATAAGACTGAGTGAGAGAGAGAGAAGAGGGGAGAGAGAGAGTTAGTAACTGTATGATACAGCTGTTGAAATTAATGTGGACTACTGTCTGTCTCTTTCTCTCTCTCTGCTTTCCTCTCAGCGAGTACTCTTACTCTGGCTGCGGGTACCCGTTGTCGGCGTGGATGGATACATCGCCTTGTCGACTACATCCTCCTGCTCTTCCTCCCCGAAATCGTCCAAAGACGAACAAGTCTCAAGCTAAGAGAGGAGAAGAAGAAGAAGTGGAGGAGGAGGGCGAGGACGACGACGACGACGACGAAGAGGAAGACAGAGAAAAAGGAAGAAGAAGATGTCAACTGTATGGATATAAAAATTGGACAATTGCCAACACACAGACACATACACACAAGGATGTGTATACATATACACACACTAACATACACATCCAGACTTTACTAACGTAATGGTGAAGAGGGAGGGAGAAAGGAGCTACAGCCCCAGATACACACACACATAGAGAGAGAGAGAGAGAAAGAGAGGGTGGTGAGCTAAGTGAGATAGTAGTGCATGTTCTCTCTCTCCCAAGACTATACAAGTACAAAACTGAGATTTTCCCTTGTTAGACTTGACGCCGTGACAAACCCCTAAAAAAGTCTTCTCTACTTTATTTTCCCAGCGAGAGAGAGAGAAATTCAGCTGTACTTCTATTACAGCTCTATAATTACTAAATGGTTAGGATATGCTAGAAAACAGGAGTGAGAGAAATTGTACAATTGTTATTTAATGCAGATCATAGGGTCACAAGGAATTCAACCAGATACACACACACTCCTTCGAACTGGAGAAACAGTTCCTACTAAAGATTCACATTTTTTTCTGCTAATCATTTCAATCGCTTTGTCACATGAACAATTTGACGGCTAATCCACATACAACTATAAAAAATGAGAGCTTATCAGGAGAAAATTTAGATTCATTGAAATTAATTGGAATGAAGGATTTTGATTCGATTTGACAAGGGCTGATTTCCGGTACTCGGTGAATAAAAATCGTCTATATACTGTATCCGCAAACAAACCCCCTTTAAAAAAATAGACCCTCAAATCTCGAAAAAGAGTTCACATTCCACATCCAACACTCTGGAGCCTTTCCTTTTCTTCTTCCTCCTCCTCTACTCCTCTTCAAGATGAAGATTAGGCATGGAATATATGTGCGGCGGGCATGCATGTGTTGTGGGTAGTTAAACATCTCGAAAAATTACATGGACTCTTTACCTTTTGTCTAAGACACGAAGCATCCAACCAGAATAAGTAATGGCACGTGATGCGACCGGAAATTCGTTATTTTATATCCCGCCACTGAATATTCTCCTCCTCCTCCCTCTCTATGTATCTTTTCTGTTTTTCTCTTTTGATTTGAAGCCGCAGCTGCCTCACAAAAAAGTTCATATTCCACCACAGGACAACAACAACACACAGAGGGTAGAACAATAACAGCTCATCCCTTCCAAAGAGAGTTGATAATCATGCATGCATGCATGCCATGGGATTAAACAGAAAGTTAGATCTAAATCATGCATAGATATTCATCCTTACACATTTGAATTTACATGGACCATCCACACACACACACACACTCTCTCTCTTTCTCTCTGTACACACACTACCCGTATCTTCTAGACACTACTGTGAATTAACATTATTACTATAAACTTCAAGATGATTACACTAGATCCTTCTGGTCCACATAAATTTATTTTTTTTCACAATAATCTACAAAATGGTACTCGATACCTTCACCCTCCACCTCACCATCATGCACGTTACACACACACCCTCTCTCCAGGAACTGACACAGTGTTCATTAACAACAATAAACAAAAACAGAGGAGATGTAGTGTCTCTACGGAAATTATCACTTACTATCAGTCACGTCCAAAAACCTGACTTGTCTCTACTTTTTCCCATATACCAGCACTCAACCGACAGACGCACATGGTATGGACACATTGCATGTTCAAAGAGGGAAATCATCTTCATGTGAGTCATAAATGTGACATCATCATCAAACTACTTGTTGACATGGTCAACTAATCCAGGATACTAATTTTACTAATTTTTTCCCACTTGATTATTGGTTTGCATCGTCTCGAGTCTCCCCCCTTCTGTAATTTTTCCAAAATCTGGATCCCTTTTATACAGCATTAGGTTTATTTAGGGATAAAAATAATATTATCATCAGAGAGGACAACACAGCCAAAAAAATCGTCATTATGAAGGATAACTGTAGACAAAGACGACAAAGATTACAGGGGAAAGAGAGAGAGAGAGAGGGATGAAAATGTGAACAAGGAGCTGCTGTCGTGAATATGAGGATAATAATTGTGACGTTCACAAAGAAAGAAAAGAAATAAGAGACAACATTATTAAAGAAACAAAAATTATACATTATATACAGAGAAAACAATTCGGCATCTTTTTATCCTAGCACGGCAATAAATACAAAAGTAGTAAAGTTCCTCTCTCTCTCCATCATGTTCCAGAGAAGATCACGATCATGCAATGTGCCCAACACACACATACACACACTCTCTCTCCAACTTGCTTTTTCCTACTTCTGTAAAACGATCATGATCCTTTTTTTCATTTCTTTCTCTCTCTCTCTCGCCATTCGACTAATACAATATCTCCCCATGGTTCTTCCTCATCGCACCCCGTCGTCACAGGACAGAGCTAAGCGACCTGAAAATCTAAAAACTTCACATTTAACTTTTTTCCCCTCACCCTGGCAGAGATTAGCCGTCTCTCTCAAGTCTCAACACACATAGAGAGAGGGAGAGAGAGAAACACTATGATTGTGTATCAAAAAGCGAAAAAATTTCTTCATGATTAAGAAAGAGAGGACTCAAAAGTGGTGGCAACTTGATATTTTTTGTGAGCCCGTCTCCTCCACAGTCCTCCACACACACACAACACATAAATTCCCTGAAGATGTGATAGAGGAGTAAAGCCAGAAGGAATGAGAATTACTCCTCCATCCACACACACACACAATCTTCTTCAAGAGTCCCTATAGTCAAAAGCCTTCCCAAACTATTAAAGAGATGGAATCATCAAAGCAAATGACAGATAAATGCTTACCCCGTACCAACAAATCTGACGAATCTCAGGATGAGAGATAAGATCAAAACATTTTACATTTTAACATTTTAACCAATCGCAAAACCGGACCCAGAGAGAGCCCACAGTCAGTCAGTCACACAGGGCTAAAGGAAGTCTGTCAAAACAAGATTCGCAAATTTTTTATCCCTCCTCTCCCTCCTCCCATTTTTTCCCCTCTATGTATTTTCATGACGACAGCTAAGAGACTGACGATATAAAGAAGAAGAGAGTCTTTTAACCGCATTATTATGAATGTTATGTCTTTCAAATCATATATACACAACATTTGTAATAGGAAGATGACATGGTGTGCTATTGTGACTTTTCTCTCTCTCTCTCTCTCCACAGTGCCACACACACAACAGTAAATATATTTTGGCTTTTGTTCTTGTCCTTTTGACAATGACAACACACACACATCCTACCCTTCATAAGTTGTTGAAAAAAAAATTAATTAATTACTCTCACACTTGAATTATGTACTACTTTACTCCCGGGTTCTATCCTCACCAATTTGTGAGGTGTTATAAGGCCATGCTCTCTCTTTCTTGATAAGAGATGCAGGCCTAAATAAACTTTTTTTTTCTTCCTGATTCATTTTCCCCTCATGTCGACAATAATAAAGTAGACTGTGGTAAAGGGTGTGTGATGGTGAATGTGAGTCTTACATACCCGGCGTGAGTACTACTCACTGAGTAGAGTAGTCTTGGTCCGTAGATAGATAGATGAAGACGTTGAAAAAAGACGAGAAAGAAAGAAGAAAAAATGTAAAGCTCAAACTCGGCTCATAAAGTATAATTTTCTTTCTGGATTTGAACGACAGCGACCTAATGGTTTGAAAATATTTAATGTGTATGTATGTATGAATTTAATGTATTTTTTTTATGTAGCCGTTGGGTCCATTCACATTAAAACTTTAGAGGGCTGTGTGTGTATACAATGTATACAAGCAAACAAGACGGAGAGGGAAAGAAACAGTAGAAAGAAGATATAGGAGGAGGAAAGTGAAGGATCTTTTCTCATCTACAATCTACAGATATTTCTCATGTCCATAAATACAATACAAATTACGACAGAATGCCAGAGCACATGTACACCACACACACAGAGAGTACAACACTGTGTGTGTACGACTTACAACATAGCCAAAAAATTCAAACTTTGTGTAAAGGAGGACGATGTATGTGTTTGTATTTGTAGCTTATTGTGTGTGTGTTTCGTTTTTGACTGTCTCTGTCCAATGTAATGTGACTATGATGATATGTCTGAGCTTGCATATCTTCAAAGAAATAGAGAGGGAGAGAGACAGGCAGTCAGAAATATGAATAAGAAAGATGAAACCTTGCCTAATTTCCAGTATCTGTGCGGTTTTACTCAAATGATCTTCTTCTTCCACAAAATATGATGTGACATAAAAAACAACTGTACATATTTATTCAATAACTATACATCTCCCTATACACTATACACAGACACACACACTCTTCCTCCCTCACTCTCACTCATCACAATATGATACGCCATGATACGTAACATTTGGGCACAACATTGAATGACTTGGATGTTGTGCTGTCAGCAAATACAATTTATCATACATAGTGCACTCTCCACGGCATCCATAAGGAAAAGAAGAAGAAGAAAATGAACAATATTAAAATGAGAATAAACAAACTGAATGAAATAACTATTAGACTACATTTCCTCGGATTCTCTCTCCCTCCTCTACTCCTCTCTACACACACACACATCTTTTCTTAATTCATTGTACACAATACACAGAGAAAGACAGTGTGGTTCCTCCACATTTTTTTGGCTCATCTTGGCATTGTCAATGGCAATACCACCATGATGATCACAAGAGTTATGTGTTGTGTGTGTGTCCTGTGTGTGCTCAAGAAAACTCCTCATGGTTTCCCCCTGTCCTTTCTTTGCTTCAACAACCCCAAAATACATACACAACATAACATAACGACAACACACTTCTCAAATTTTCCACTGAACACAATTACAATGTTTGCAGAATGAGACAAAATACTTTACATACCATCCATACATAGTCACGCACTCTTCCCTCTCTCCCCCTCAATATATCACAAAACAAGGGTACACACAGGACGCACACACGCACACAAAACAAAGATCCAGAATGAATATATATAGCAAAAAGGGAAGATACTGTCTACAACTGAAACTGACACACTTGGATCCCCATATTATGCATCATTATATTAAGAGAGAGAGAGACAGTGGAGACTAGGCCGTACTTAAATTACTTTATATTATATGTTGATAGAGACATGAGAGAGATAAATCTATGACTATTAATGTATGCACGTACAAGGGGATGGTAAAGCAAGAGAGGATGGAGGGTATGGTTGACTGAATGAAGTACAGAGAGAGAGAGGAGAGGAGAGAGTAAGAACAAGATAGATGCAAAGTGGAGAATGTATCTCTCCCTGTGTGTTGTACGAGGGAGAGAGAGGGAGGGTGGGAGAGAGAGAGTGAATGAGATGCTGCTATATGAGACAAGATAGGAGAAAAGGGAGGATGGTGCCAGTCTGTCGAGATGAGCTTTAGGAAGACCGGGATTCGAATCGGCAAGGAGGAAAAGCAGGGAGCGTTCACGATTTCGCAGTCCACAGAACAAATTCGGAAGTCGTTCTCTTTGCCTTTTTCTTCTTCACTCACACTATTTTTTTTCTTTCTCTCTTTCTCTCCCTCTCTTCCCTTCTCTCCTCTCTCTTTTCATCATTATACATAGCTATAGTTACATACGGTACTCCATGCTCTCTCTCCTCTCTCTCAGTTTAAGTGCGTCCCAACTATCAAGTACATTCACAATTGATACGGCCACACTCGACCATTTTAAACCATTAATCCTACACACTCACACAAGCTTCTGATTTTGTTAAAGACAATTCTTTTCAACAGGCTAACGAGGAGTGGTTTTTAGTACTCTACATAAACACACTCAAAACATACACATGTGTGTATATACATACTCTTTTTACCACACTCTTTTTACTCACTCACTATAGTACTATACCACAATGGCAATGGTATGGTGAGATAGTGAATAGTAATTTAGAAATTACAGTTACTCTTAAATCCGGATTTATTACAGCTGTACCTATTTAGGTACTTTGTGCAATTCCTCCCTCTCTTTCTCTCTCTCTGATATGTACTCCAGTGTGTACAATAACCATATAATTCTACTGCACAAATTTTTGTCAGAATGCAACTTACTTCCCCTCCCTCCCTCCTCCTTACTACAGTTAGTATTACTGTTATCATTTTTGTACACTCTTTAACTGAGGAAAATTGTTACAATCTCTTGCTCCCTTTATTGTTTCACATATTTTAAATGATTCTATACAAAAATCTTGACAAGACAACATGGTCGTGGTTCTTCTTGTTCTTTGGGTGATGGTGATGGTGTGGACTGTGGAGGAGAACAAGAGGAGGAGACTGGGATAGGCTAAAGCTGAGCTGTGGCTTTTGTTTTTTCTATCCACTGCATCTCTGTCTCTCTCTCTACGAAACACTACACACTACACACACACACAATACATATATTATATTGTCTCTCTCTCCTCTCCTCACAGCTTTTACTTTACTTATTGCATTGCAACAACAAAAAAACGACTCTCTCTTACATAAGTTCAAGTACTGTCTGTCTGTCTGTCTCTCTCTCTCTCCCTCGTAGAGATTCGCAAGAGGGAGAGAGGGGGGGAGAGAAAACACGACCAAAAATAATACAGTACAGTACGCTCAGCTCACAAACCCTCTGTACACATAACATAATATACAACACACACACATTTCTCTTCTTTACTCACGAGCTGATGCACTTCACCCAACTTTCCCTGCCCTCCTAAACCTCCCATGTCTTCCTCCCAACAAAACAGATGCTTTCTTTTTTCCTAAAGGATCCATGAACTAACCCCTACACATGTTATTGTATGGAGTTTCTCTGTAGGGGAAATTTCATAACAAGTTGTCCTATTTCAACTGCATGTACTTTACACACAAAACAATGGAATATCTTGTCCCCGTGTCACACACACACAGATTTGTGAATAAATTTCATGTCCTTATCTTCCCTCCCTTCCTCCCTCCACAAACAAACAAAAGAATCTGACATGTTAAACAAGGACCATCATCATGTCTTTCCTCTCTTCTCATTCAGTCCTCAACTAAAAAAACAAGATCATTTTCATCCCGCTCAAAAAAATGAAAAATATTGTCCAAGATCCAAAGTGTAGGTCATTCCAGTCACTGTCCATTTGACTCCACACATGCAAAATTCTTTTAAAAATATATGTCAATTTCTTACATCCTCCTATATCCTACCTCCCACAACATTTCTCATTGAAACCACTACCCATGACATAATAGTGATGATTCCATGTATGTGTGTGTAATATCACCCTCCCTTCTTTCCACCCTTCATTGATAATTTGGTATGTACACAACATACTGGTCAATGGATCAAGAGTAACCGCAGAAAACTCATTGAATAAAACATTGTTTTTTTTGCACAACAGCTACAATTCTCCTTCCAATCCTTCCCCCCTCCTCCTCCCTTCCTTCTCCACTGAATAATTACAGGTACACCGGAAACCAAAGGTTACTCCTCGTACACCTTTTTGTGATGGTGGCCGTCGTGAACATTTAAACGGAAACCAAAGGATGGATGGAGAGAGAGAGTGTGTGTAGTGTGGTGTGATGGTGTGTATGTGTGTGGGAACCAAGAGTGTCTTCCTAGCCTGGAAATCCATAAAATTTTAGTAGGTGGAGAGGAGATTGCATTTAACTTCCTAACTGACACAAAGCAACAGAGAATATATACAAGATGATTGCACACACATTACGTCATCAACCCTCTCTCAATTCTTTTCAAATGTACAAAATTCTCTTCGAAAATACAAAACATATTCTATAGGCTTCCACTCGGCTGTGTAAATGTAAGTAATATGAATTTTAAAGATTCGGGATTCCTCTCCTCTCCACACAAAAGTACAGACTATACAAAATGGAACATGAGCAAGTACAATTATCATTTATTTGCATTCATTTCACATGTGTTCCATATACGGGGAAAATCAAAATTCCATTTCCTTTTTGTTTATGGTTTTGAGTAAATGGAACTTGGACGACCATCGTAATGGAACAACGAAGCGGAGCAATTTACCACAGTAAAATTATGTTTGACTCTCCCTCTCTTTCTTCACCGATCCACAGTATTATTTGAGTGTGCGTGATACGAGAAAAACAGGAATAAAAATGAAATCATGACGACTGAATACTGGAAATCTTTCCACATTTTGGGTTGCACACAAAAGAGCAATGGAATGCTAATTGTCCTGACACCACAACCCCTTATTGTGAATTCCCGGTCCTCCTCCTCCCTCTCTCTCTCTGTTTGACTACCTCTCTGTGCAAATGTACATCATGGTACACATAAAACGGAACAACGTCAAACCAGCCTTGTATTTAAACATGCATTCACAATCAGACTATAATTTTCCTCTCAACGCAACTCTCATAATATCATCCCTTTTGCTACGAATCAGCTCTCTCAAGTACAAGTACATTAGACGTAACATAAAAGAGTGGAAAAGAAGAGTTTCACAAGCATCAACCATCATACACACACACACTACACCGTACACACACAAAGACACAGAGAGGTAACCCGTCTAACCGGCCTTCAATTTACTCTAATTTAATTCAGCGGCTATTAGAGGCGCCTATTAGCAAATCATTGGTAAATGAAGTCCAAAATGACACCTCACACTCGTTCCTTCCCTTCACACACACACACACATACAGACGCTTCGAAGGATATAGTGTACACTTTCAACTTTATGACTTTCTGTACATCTAGGGTAAGCTGAGCACGTACACTTCTTTCCTTTTCCATGTAAATTCAAAAAATGTACACATACATGATGGACAAACAAACACACAAAAGTCTCTCTTCAAATTTTGCAAGACAAGTTTGAACAAACATGAGAGAGAGAAAAAAATTAATAATAATTTTGACTTGTTTTCTCATTACAAACCAAATATATATACAAAGAAAGACACACATGAAACATTATGTATTGTAATACCCCTACACACAAGTACAATACAAGATTACAGAATAAAATAGTCGGCTTGTTTCAAGTTCCTAATTTAATTTTAGTTTTTCCCAACATCCATATTATCAATCACGAGAGAATGAGGAAGACTTGTGTGGAGTAAATTACCCACCTAACTCTAATTGCCCCTTCACGAATACACACACACACACACACACGATGCAATGACTAGACTAGATAGACAGGGAGACCTGACTGCCTAAACGTCCCTACCTCAAGGCTCCCATAATGATAATGAACATAAAGGAAATCTAAACACACAGTCAAAATGAAAACTCAACAAATCTTAAAGACTGACTCTTTATACTTCATTTCCAGTGTAAAACTAGCTCTGAAACAAGGAAAAGAGTTGCAAAAAAATTGCATACCTCAATAATTAAATCTCAAGTTGAAAATTAACCTTACAAGAAAAAGTATTTATCAAATCAACATTGAGTCATGTTAGAAAAAGAATTTTTGCGGATTCAGGCGAATGTTCTCTTCCTCTCCTTTCCCTCCATCCCTCCTCTTTTCTCTCCCTCCCTCTCTTTTTCTCTCTCTCTCTTGTATGAAAAACAGTGGATGTGGGGATTGACGATGAGAGACAGAATGTAGCGAACCATGTACCATTCCGTCATGTCTGGATATCTGGACACTCTTCCCCATCCTCTTTTCCATCTTCTAAATATACCAAACGTTCTTTTCTCCATATCCCAGTCCTCTCCTTGAGTGTGTGTGTGTGTGTGCTCTAACTCTGTTGTCACGTCAACTTCGACTAGAACCACCCCGAGCAAATGAACTGAAGGCAAGAAAGAGAGAGAGAGAGAACCAGCAGCAGTCGTTCGCCCACCCGGAGAAAAGAAATGGAAAGTGAATATAGCATAGATACACACACACACACTCACAAGGAGAGGGAGGGTTGGGATAGCACACACACACACATGATAGATAGGACTGCTCCGGCATCAATTAATCAAGTCATTGATAGTGAGGAGATGCGAATGTCATCTCCGTGGAAAAAGTCCGTCTAAGGGGAAATCGGGGCCAACAGAGAAGGAAACCTGGTAACTACTTCTTCCCTTTGCAAGAGAGAGGAAGAAACTTGTACTTTTTCCCTTCTATCTTACCCAATGTGTGTGTGTGTGGGTATCCCATCCCCCCCCTTCACTCTTTCACACTGTCCTCCACATCATATATCACTGATATTCCAAAGTCTCTGTAATCAAAAGTCGACTCAAACTCTCCCTCTCTCTTCTTTCATCTTCTCCATATATCCAACCCAAATCTACTTTTGACGAATCAAAAAAAGGTCTTAATATATTCATCAATATCAATATCATCCTGGACAAAGGTCATGTGATCCTGTCCTGACTTGTAAATTATATTTCACCCTTCAATTTCAATTTCCACATGGATGAAACAACATGATGTGGACAATTGTAAAATCCCAAGCTTTCTCCCCTCCTTACAACTGATTAAAAACAAGTTGTGTATGTCTGGAAGATTAACCATGTGTACACCCACAAAGCGTATGTACACTCCACGCTAAGGAATGGCACAGCACATGGCTCATATAAATGTTTTTGTCAGCAAAAATCTCCTTCAAGAAGAAGAAGAAGAAGAGGAAAAAGACAGGGAGTAGCAAATGAGGTTGAGAGAGACGAATAAAAATGGTGAAAACCAAAGGAGGGGACTCTAATGTTACCATCCTCCCTATATACCGGCATTCCTTGTGTGTCTGGTGACTGATATACATTATTACATGCGAACGGGAATCTTAAATGCATCTTTTGTGTATACCCGTATGTACACAGAGACTGTGGTGGTGAATGTCGATGTCGATGTGATGTAGTGGTGTGGTGTGGGTGGTTCAGTAGAAAGGGATGAAGCGGAAAGAGGCGAGGAATTGCCAACGACAATAGTGATGGATGTAGTAAGATCGATGATTCGCTGACCAAATGTCCTCATAGAACAGGATTCTCTCTCTTTCTCCCTCGTCTCTTCCCTTCCTTCCCCTCTTGCCTCCTTCGACTTTATCAGGCGAGGGAGAGGAAGAGGAGGGGAGAGAGAGAGAGAAAATAAACTCCTAGCATGGTTAAGAGTTCACATTCCAACTATTTGTCATTCCTACTTAGTGAACAATATACAACTAATTCCATTCAATGCACAAATATCCACTGAGTGTAATGTTCCCCTCCTCCGCCTTCATACGTGTACCTTAGACTACCCTCTTCTGATTTACTTATTTTTAATATGGAGAAAGAGAGAGAAAGGAGAATTCAAATTTTTGCAAGCTTCTGATTTCAAAATATAAAACAAGGGCATGTACAAAATACCTTTTTTTCTCTCTTCAACATTAAATAGTGTACTCCCCCCACTACACATAACGTTTGATAGAATCTTGGGAAAGAATGAGAAGAAGGGAAGAAGATACAAGACGCATGGATCCCAATCTTGGAGAACAATTCAAATAAATCATAGGAACTAGCACAAGTCTTCAAACATTGTTCGTTTCGTACAGGGAAGGAAAGAGAGAGAGAAAGAACTGTGTAGTGCACAATACCCCCATCCAAAAAAAAAGTTTTTGGTTTTTGGTCTCCCTTATAATGAGACTCTCTTTCTCAAGACTATTCCCAGTATAATGCTAATGTACGTAAATATGACAGACAGTTTATCAGATTGTGTGTGTGTGTGTGTTTGTAACGAAGACGCGTTCCACGAAGAAAGACCCACACAAAAGGGAAATACTTCATAAAATTTGTTGTTTCTCCTTGATACGTTTCCCCTAAAGATAGGCTAAATAAGACGAGCATATTTGCTTCTCCATAGATTTATGAACTAAACTCTGCGTGTGTGTGTGCGATAGGGAGAAGAGGAGGGTGTATAAAGCATACATGGATATAAGGAGAAAGAAAGAGAGAGAGAATAAAACACTTTACCCGTTCAGAGTCACGAGGAAGAAAAACGAGCAGGGAAAAGGAAGGAATTACAAAGAAATATCATAATATTATAGATTCAGATTCCAAAATTGAGATACATTTGTATAACACACACACACATCCTCCTCCTACAACAAATGTGTACACACACAACCTTCTTCTCTCTCTATCTGTAGTCATTCTTTCCCACAGAAATTTGTACGAATGAAAAAGTAGAGTCGGGCGAGATTTACGAGTTTGAATGAGACGGGTAAATAGATATAACAACAACGGGGTCCTAGTCAAATCTCACAAGCTCTTCCACTTACACACACACACACAATCCATGCACCATGATGCGGCATGTTGCATCTTTGGTCTTCTTCTTCTTCTTTACTGTATCTACTCCATTTCATCTTTGGCAAAAATTTTTATTTCTTCCTCTCTGTCTCCGATCCTCCCTCTCGTCTTCTTCATCCCTCCTCCTGTCGCCCGCCTTTACCACACACACACACTCAGTACACACTTCGTGTGAGTCACTCTCTATCCCCAGCTTCTTCTTCTCCTTCCTCATGATGATGAGACGCGCTAACCGAATTACCCTTGTTTCCGTTCTCCCTCCCTCCTATCATTCTTTTTTCCCTCTATTCAATATCCCAAACAGTCGTACCAATATTCGTACAATCTTCTTCTGCTCCCCGAAAAAAAGTTATGAAACTATTATACAACACAGTCCACAAGTGGACAAGTACGTAAACAATGAAAAAGAAGAACCACAAAAAAATTGTTTATCAACATGAGTAAAAGTATAAAAAGAAGAAAAGGAAGGGAGGAGAAAAAAACGAGTGTTAGTTTATACACTATTATAATTACTGCCGGGGCACAAAAAAAACGGAGTGAGGAGGAAAAAATTTAAAAAACCTGACTCCCTGGTTTTATGAAAGTGCAACACCCGTAGTAATGGATACGACTTACACAGTTATCCTCAATCCTCATCATTATAATCTTTCCCTCTCCATTCCTTTCCATCCCCTCCTCCTGCTGTTACAATTAACGAGGAAAAACAAAAATAAAAGTGAGAGAGGGTGATGTGAGATTGAGGTGATCATAAATCATGGTTGATTTCATGTTTATTTTGTCCCTGTGTGCTTGTCTGTCTGCATGTGTACTAGTACTGTATAAAGAAGAGAGGGAGAGAGAAAAAGGAGTAATCTTTGAGACTGCCCTGTTTCCATGTCCCGAGGTTCCCATGTTATTTCTTTCCACAACTCTCTTACAAGATGAACTACACACACACACACTCGAGAGTTGAGTCTCTCGTCAAAAACTTTTCTCCTCCTCCTTTCCCCCATTAAATCAAAAATCATCACAACCTTTTCCTGTACATAGTCATCGTAATTTAACAGGGGAGGGGAGGGAACTTGAAAATTGTCATCATCATAGTTTGCACTATCCAAGTACTGTCTGCCCCTGTGTAGTGTAGTATACGAATACAGTGCACTTCATTTTAAAAATGACTTTTTTTTATAAATTCTTATTATTATCGTCGACAGCTGAAATGACATGAACAAATATCTCGTCTTTTCGTTTTATGAGACAAGAATTATTATTATTATATAGTGAACAGCTCACGGCTCTTCCCATCCACACACACTCACACTAGTGACTACACACATGTAATGACGATAGTTGGATAGTTCTATCACATTGAGTTTAAATGAAAGACTATAGCACAATACAATACACGTAGAGAAAAAATGTGTGTGTAACGTCAGAGAGGGACGACGAGGTGCTATTTTATAATATATATATATATGTATTAAAATTAAGTGCTCATGTGTATAGACTACTACTACTACTACTCCCTCCTTTTCTTCTCCTTTGCATTGGCAAGGTAAAGAGTTAATGGCGACAGAACAAATTTAGTTTAGCTGTTAGTCCTTGTGACTGTTGTGCAAGTGTACAGTGTTTGTGTATGTGTGTGTGAGAGAGAGGGAGGGGGTGGAGTTTCGCTCACTCTTATTTGAAATGGTGAGGTGAGGAAATTAACTAAAGTGACTCTCTTGGATGGATGAGTGTGTGTGTGTGTGACTCCAGGATTGCCTTGGGTTAGCCCGCAATCCAACCACGCCTTCCACACTTTACGTCTACACTTTAGTTCTCATTATGAGACGCTTTTATAAACTCTCCTTCTACTTCTTCCTCCTTCCTCTTTTCCCCATGATATAAGCACATTATTTAACCCAAGACTAATCGTCAGACATCTAACATGGGATGTACTCGGCTCAGGACAGGAGAAGGAGTAAATGGATTTCTATGGAGATCCACTACACAGTAGTAGTACAGTTTAGTACACAGACAAAAGTCAAGAAGTAAAATGTATGCAGGGCAGTTCAGTTAAATTCCCTCATATTATATGCTTGTGTGTGTGTCTGTGTACAATTTGAAATCATCAAAAAGATTTAGGAAGACCATTAAAAGTCAAAAATCATGAAACAAATATACTAACAACATTCAACATGGAAAAAACAAATAAACAAAAATATTATGTGTGTGTGATTCCAAAGACAAGACACACACATGCAAAGACAGACATAGAGAGAGACAGAGAGTGAGGGCCAATTTGATTCCAAGGTATTTCAAACAGATTGACACACAACATTGAACACATACCTGTGGCTTTTTACGAGTACATTTTGTGATTTTTCCTAATAGGAAATGTATATTATTTTTCAAGAGCAATCCTTTCTTCGAATCAATTAATGAACCTTGACTCCGTGGGACTCTGTCTATGTGTACGTGTGTGGACTCTGTGTTCTGTGAGAGAGAGAGAGAGTAAGTGTTTCTGAATTTTCATCCAAAGACACACATAGCCAATAATTATGACTCTCATCGTCAGCTCTCTCTCTCTCTCAGCATCGTTCATACTCCCTTAAAATGAGGAATGCCACTTCACATAGTAAAGATATGCTGGAACTGACAGACATTCAGTTTGAGAGAGAGAAGACTAACAGACACATACACAGTCATATTTCATGTTTTACGACCCGAAAAAATGAAAAAAAAAACTTTTTCATTGGCTGTTTGATTTGAGCATAAATGTTCCCCACTAGAGTTGACAAGTTCTGTACATGCAAATCATAATAGTAAACAGTAAATAATCAACAGGGTCCCTTTTTACTATTGATAGTGTACAGATGTAAGACAAAGACACACACATCTGAGACAATCTGTGTATCCTACTACATACACTTTAGATAAGCGTAATAATATAATGTGCACGTACGATACTTTTATCGAGAGATCAAAATTGAACGTGTACTACTACCAAAAAGTACACACATCTCTACATTATTCTACATGTGATGATGATGTGAGTATGTGAGTATCCCAGTATTATTTATTCAATCCCGATCTCGTCAAACCAGTGAAGCCAGTGGTCATTTCTGATCGTATAAAAGGTCTCTCTCTCATCTCCGTATCTCCTATTAATCTCGCACTCATCTTTGTCACAGTAATCGCTTACTGATTTCATTTTATGGACTCCGATAGGTTTATTCCCATAATTTATTTTATCGAGCAGTGTCATTATTATTTAAATAGTGTCATTTTTCTCGACTGATTTGAAAATCAACAACAACAACAGCATGAAAGGTATCATCATCACGTGTTCTTCAATTCTTCACATTATTAATAATACAGAGAACAGAGAGACAGTGGCAGTGCCCTGTGAACTATGTACCCGTAAAAGTTGTCTACAGTCCCTTCTTCCCAAATACATTTTTTTTACTATTATGTAATGTACTCCCTTTACTACCAGTCTTACGTTTATTGGCCAACTCTGTACATTTGGACAGCTACAACTCAACAATTTAGTTTAATGAATCATTTGAAACCCATGCTCTCTTTATCCCTCCTTCCCACTGTCTCTCAAAATCATTTCTGAACCATTAAAAAATTTTATGGTTTTATAATTTATGATTTTATAGGAGTTGAAAACAACTTTTGTATGTGTACTGACTGGGTTCGTACCTTACCTGAAAATCATTATATTCTGAAGAATTTTGTACAATAATTGCATGCAATTGAAAATGTAATGGCAACATTCAAAAATCCTACTCTCAACATCCCTTTCAACACACATTATTTGAAGAATCTCTCTCTCTCCCTCCGTCTCGAGTCCTTTAAAAGTCAAAATCTAAAGTTAAATAATTTATATTTGCTGACGGAACTGGGATGAAATAAATGAATTTTCTTGGAAACATTTTGTCAAATGAAGAACATGAACACACATAGACACATTAACAATGGCTCTACTCTACACACACTAACAATTATGTACACCATTTCGAACAAAAAAGGATTTTTGCATCGAAACAAGTTAGACGAGTCCGAGACGGACTGATGTTACACACACACACACACAAACACAGTAGTAAGTAACCATGTATACAGAATAGAGAAAGGGAGGGAGGGAGGGAGGAAGAGGGAGACGGACAGACAGTGGTGGTGGAGGAGATGATGTGGGGGATACGTAATATAACAATTTATTTTCCATAATATAATTTTTGAGCTCTCTTCACGAATACGATTAATCTACGAATGACATATCTATGATGTACTCATTTGTGTGTGTGTCTGTGTGTATTAAATTACGTATGCAGTTGATGATGTTCGAAAAGTATCGAGAGAATGGAGCAAAGCGGAGGATAATGATCGTTCCCCAACTACATATATCCATCGTCTACGGGACGGACAGGGATTTAACCTTTACAAAATGAGCTGCAATGAAAATGTGCACACAAACACACACATTTTGGAGGCACAACAAATGAAAATGAGTTAAAATTTATTTTGTGTTTTCTTGTGGCTGGAAGACCTCTTTCTCTCTCTCTCTCTCTGTCATCTTCAAGTTTACATAACAGCATCAACAACAACATTTGCCTCACACTGAGTTTCCGATTTCACCACACACAACACAACCAACAGATTCTTCATTCTCAAAAAGCGATGCATAAATGTGCGGCTTTGACACCACCACAGAAAACTGAAGAAAGAGAGAGAAGTTTATCATACACACATGGATAATGGAGGCGACGCGGTATTATAAGAGGTACTTTGGAAAGCCCGTGGTGTTGTTGCTCCTGTACTTCACAATTATTGTGTGTGTGTGTGTGTGTGTGTGTGTGTGTGTGTGTGTATAGGGGTCCCTCCTTGTGAATGTTCAGTTCCAGGAGATAAGATGATGGAGCACTATCATAATATAATAATAATTTACATACACAATCTTACTCTCTCACTCTCCCGCTCTGTATGAAGAGTTCTATATATAATCTTTAAACTATGAACGCCTCTGTAATTATGAGCAAGGGTACAATTCAGTCACACACACACAACAACAACAACCCCTCAGACTCAGTATGAAACGTGCATTAATGTGTAAGTCTGACACTCCATGATATAATACAAATAAGTCGCCAGGCGTCATGAGAGGCAGAGGAATAATTAATGCACCTGCCTTAACACCACAAAAGGAACTTTTAACTCTATTTTTTGTGTCTGTTTGTGTGTGCGTGTGTGGGATCCACAGCCTGGCCGCACGAAATCTGGATCAAAGGGCTGCTCTTCCGTAGACTTTGGTATTATTGATAAACTATAAGTGTTCTATTGACAAGCCACACAGACTCGAATCGTTGTTGGTAGAGAGTATGTAATCATGTAAAGTAATTATTAATAGGATGAACAAGAAGGCTAGTAATTTAAAACATTAATCTTTATGTAAACTCCTTGTCCTCTTCTCAATTTATTAATTACACTCAAATTTGTACAAACAAGAAATGACCTACAAACCCTCAAGACTGTGGTAGTATTATTCAAAAGTGTTAGATTTAGTTGGTAAAGTACAAAATAATCTGAATTGTGATTGTAGTATGGAGGAAGTAATAATTTGAAGAGAATGTGCAGAGAGAACAAAGACCCGCATAATCCAGGAAAAGAAAATATATACATTAAAATTTAATTGTAGTATTACAATAGTCTCAGTCCAATTAGCAATGAAATAGTCAGATTCTCTTTTTAAAATGACTCTGTCAGGATTGGACACATGAATATTTACAAAAGTTACAACACAACATGAGAGGGAAGGAGAGAGTGGGAAAAAGTACAAATCTGGGAACATTAATGTAAAATGTATAGAGGAACGTAAAGAAGAGTTTACAAAACACATGGAGGAGTTCCCTGGTCGCCGGGAAAAGAGAGAGAAATACGAGTCACCGCGTGGGTCATAAAAAAGTCAACACATGTACTAGTAAGTACACGCAATGTCATCTATTACAGTGAAAATTCAATGTAATGTTGTTGTAATGCAGTTTCCATGCGGTGTAGTTGTGGTAGTAGCAAATTTTAACCATTGAGTCAAAGCCAAAGTTCCCATTTCCACAAAGAAAGACAACAGAGTTCACCATCATGGTGAAAAGAAGAGACAAGTTAATACAGTCGGAGAAAAGAGAGAGAGAGACAGTATCATACGAAATGCAATAGGAAAGACCAAGGAAATACTGTATGTGTTTGAAAGAGGATTCTTTCATCATCAAAAAACGGGAGGGGAGATGCACGATGTGAAGCCGGCATGAAGAAAAAACATAAAACCCGGGTAATAGTGATATTACATACTCTCCTTTGTCAACGTTCATTTTCCCTTTCTCGGTTCATTTAGTTTGACAATAAGGATATTTTCATTGGATTTTTATCGTCCATTTTTGTCCATTGACAAAGATGACTGCAAGCAGTGCGAGGATGACAGATATAGCTCATAGACAAGTATAAGAAATCAAATAATAGATATATTTTAAATGTACAATTAACCAGACACACTTATGCAATACTACTACTTATTTAAGTGACTTACTACATGGTAGTAACAATTATTATGTATGCAGAGGAACTCGATTGATATCAAAGATATAATAATATACAAAATATACACTAAAGTACAAGAACAGTCAAGGGAAGTCAATGGAAAAAGTTTACCCTCTGCCTCATCATAAATTATGATTGTATTTTTTGGTGGGATGCAAGATGGGGCAGAGTCAAAGTAAAAAAAGTCAAGTTAGTATTATTTTTTCTTACCTTATTGTGAGCGTAGTCCAGAACCATACAATCATTGACAGTATTTCCTGGTGCAAGAAATCCATTCTCATTCTTGATTCCAAGTCCAGATCCATTCAAAACAGAGTTATTGTGTCCTCCAAGGTGATTTAATTGATGATGATGATGGTGGTGATGAGATCCGAAATTAACTGCAGCTGCTAAGCACAACGAAATGACAACGAAAATGAAGGTGCACTCACATGACAAACAAAATGATGATGATAATAATGAAATGATATTCTTACCAGCGGCTGCTGCAGCAGCGTCACGAATCCACGGATACATTGGGAAATTCGTTTCGACTCCTTTCCTGGATCGGCTTTTTTGTCTGGAAAATTTCACACGTGCAACCGAAGCTCAAGTCCAAAAATGAGGGGATGACTCTCACGGTTTAACACGACATTCAAGTTAAGTACTGTATTTAATGTTGATTAACACGTAACAAGAACAACTTTGTACTTTTTGACCTCCTATTTGGTCACCGAGTTATAACAAAAAATCCGAAGACGGAGAGAGAAAAATGTGCCGGTTTCCACTAAGAATCAAGGGTCTCTCTTTTTTTATAGTTTTCGTTTTCGTTTTGTCACAGGCTCCTGATTGACAGGTGAGTTACTTAATTTTTCTAACTATTATTTAATTATTACCACAATTATTGCTTTCGTTGTGTAAATAAGTCACTACGATTTCATGTCATTCATTTATTATTGGTTTAAATTGAAGTTTTTTGATGATGGAGACTTGATATTCCACTATGATATAATTTTGCCTGTGAAAATTTGTGAACTGGTACGGGGTGCATAGTAATAAGAGGTCAAGTTCACTTTGTATTGGGTTTAGTACACACACAATATTGAGAGGTAGTTCAGAAAACGAGGTATGACTCAAAAAAACTTGTTCAAAAGTATTATTATGGGCGGGTGTAATGTTGTTGGATTAATTTTTTTTCTCTTGACACAGTGTGCTCTCAAATGTAAACTTTGACACGTGAGCCGGACAAACACATGCACTTTGTGAAGAACGGTAAATATAGTATTAAAAGATTTTCTTTCTTTCTTTTCAGAAAAAACTCAAACGTCAGCAACACAAGATGCTAATAAAAATTCTATTTTCCACTTGCTGCCTTTTTGGTAATGAGAGCCGGTACAAGGTTGCCGTGTAATGTCAAGTGTGTGTAGTAGTAAAAAATCCGTTCTCGGTTTTTACGGGTAAACAATAATAAAAGTTGTGTATTCTGTAGTAGTAGAAACTTTTTGGTTGCCAAAAAAAGTCGGCGAGAGTCACTCAACGTGGTTGATTCTTGAGAAGAGTCTCGGGTAAGAAAAGGGAAAAAAAATGTTCAAATTCAAATTGAACCAACTCAAATTGGCATTTATGACTGTTTGTTGACGTACAAAAAACTTTTTTTCCTATCTTTTTTTCAGTTATATCCTTTGACACAAGCGTTTAACTGACTGCATCGTCTCGTTGCACTCGTAGAAGACACAAATTCACAAAAATTTTTATCGGTGTCTTACATCCAGAGTGTCTCTCTGATGAGTCGTGTTTGTGTGTGGGAGAAAAAAATAACAAGAGACTCAAGTTCACATGTCACAGACCCAACTTGTTTTTTTTCCTTCTATTTTTTCTTTTGTCTGTGCCTGTGTTCAGTAACTGAAGATGATGTATAATACAGGAGTAGGACTGGTGTGTGGAAATAAATTGTTGAATGTTTTGACTATGTATATACGTGTGTGTGTTTGTGTGTATAACAGTCAAACGTGTCAGGTTGTTGGTTGATTGAATTTTTTGATGATTTTGTTTTTTGATTTCACAGGTAGCCAGTAGTAGTGGTGTGGGTATAGATGATAATCGTATGCACCAGAAAAAGATTCAGTGGATTACTCAAGCTTGATGTTGATGATCTGAAGAAAGGGGCTCGGGGCTTTGCAGCTCTTACACACAGTGTGAGTGAGTGCGTGTGTGTTTTGTGTGTGTGTGTGTCTATGTGGAGTGTGTGGAGAACAACGTGTGTATTTTCTTTTGCTTTTTCTCCCCGTGTGTGTAAGTGTGTGTGTGTTGGGATTCTGTTTGACTCCTTCTTTTCTGCTGCTGCTGGTTACTCTTCTCCCTATAGTAATATATGGAATGGATGGAAGATGGAGAGAGACAGAAGCAGTTGTTGTTTCAAACAAAAAGTCAGAGAGAGATAGAGAAGCGGAGTGTACAGCGTCGAGACCAGAGAGAGAGCTCATTCGGCGCGATACGAGAAGAGCGATATTATAGGTTTTTATCACTGATGCTCATGTGATTCTTTTCCTTACGTAGTCTTCTTCTTACTCTTTTCTACAAGTCCCTCTCTATCTTATACTGGGACTCTCTTCTCCATCAAGTGTAGTCATAGTGCGGTCCTTCTTTTCGTCCTGCCTGTGCAGTGAGAGACTATCACACACAAACGTAACAACGATGAGCTAATGGACGGCGATGCATAAGGGAATTCAGTCCTACTTACACTAATGTAAAGCAATCGGATGAATGATGAACCACGAAAGATGAGAGAGGGGCAACAGGATCCTTAAATCCAAAGGTTCCTCTTCCTTCCCTCAATTTTGTCCCTCTAAATCTTTCTGTTATGATACATTGTGTGATTTGTGTACACAGGGAGGAAGACTCTCGTACATGATGCAAAATGAATCATGTGTTTGTGTGTGTGTGTGTGGACTGTGTGGAGTGAGACAATTTCTCCCAAAATATTTAAGAAAATGATCCACCTGTCTACACTCTACACAAAGTGGTCCTAGCACAAGTTTAGGATTTTTTTGTCCTATTGTGTTTTTTCTTTTTTTGTACTCCTCACTTGCTAACCTTTCAGAGGGCTGTGGATGTGTGTGTTTACAATAATTTTTATGTTTTGCTCAAAAAAATTGTTGCAATTTGTACATCTTTTTCGGGAATTCTTCCCATAAGACCATACTTTTCTTTCTGTCTCTCTCTCTCTCGTATGTAAGTGTGTGTTTTTTGTATATATGTCTATTTAAGGGGGGAATGCTGTCGTCTGCTTGGGCCCTCCTCTGGTCGGTCTCTTGAGTTGATGATGATGATGGTGGTGGGGATGGAGCCAGAAAACCACGGTCGAAAGTGCGAATCGAGTTTAGATGAAGAAGAGAGTCTTCACAACTGTAGACTCTCTCTCTCTCTCTCTCTGTTCGTTTCGTCGGGGCGACGGGAAGGAGGAGGAAGAAGAAGAGAAGCGATTCTTTAGATTCTGACTTGCACAGCAAAAGAGCGTCTCAAAGAAGAGCACTTTATCTCTTCTTCTTCTTCTTCGTTGTGTATATGCACACACACAGTACAGAGAAGAACAGAAAGATGACTATGACCAAATGGCAATCGCAAGTGGAGCAGCAAGCAAGAAGGCAGAAGAGGAGGAGGAGGAAGAAGCAACATACATAATATGTAGTAGCCTTATTAGCCTCCATCTCCATCCATATATTATATAATGTACATGTACAGTACAGTTCCTGGGCGAGGGAGACATACAACCGGCTGGAAGCATGATCTTCGGCTCCCCACTTCTCTTCCTTCTCCATCCTCCTCTTCTTCCAGTTCCAGAATTTTGTGTTTTGTTGTTTTATGAGGATGACGACGAGGACTCGAAAAAGAAAAACAACTGACTGTATCGAAATTTCCTAGCTAAAATTTGGTCCTTTTTTCTTCTTTCCCTTCTCTTTTTTTTTCTCTCTCTCTCTCCCTTTTTTTCTTTCCCTTCTTCCTTTCACTATTGTCCGAGAGAGAGAGAGAATTAGAACATGTGAATGTGTACAGTTGAGTGTGAGTTCACGCTCCGAGTGTATGTATCATAGTGTCAGATTTTCTGTTTCTTCCGAAAACTGGGCTCTGGAGTTCTCCAGTAGACAACACAAATATTTGTACACAGAGCGAGAGTATAATACTGTAATAATTAATATACTTTTCTCTCCAGACTCTATACATTGTTATACAGCTTCATTTTCATTTCTCTAAAAGTTTGAGCGGATTTTTACCACGTTTTTTCTCTCCCCCTCATCCTAATTGTTAATGGTGACAAATGCAAAGTTAAACACAGGCGTTCTTAAAATGAGCAAAAAATGGAGAGGGGGATACAAGGAATGCTGAACAAGGGGTATTTATGTTATTATATCATTGTGCTCACGTCATACGTTATCCTAATAGCAGAGGCAGAGGCATGGAGGGAGAATTATTCCGGAAAAGGTTTAACTCAATTTAGTTTAATTTCCAAAAATTGTTTTGGAAAGAAAAGAGGGCACAACTACAATACAAGACGATAATACATTTATATTAGACAGGAACACACATCAGACACACACACACACATCAGTTAGGAACAAATTCTCGGCGTCAAAGTCCTGAAAAAGAAAACTAAATGCTCCAATGCCTCCCGCCACATTTTATTCTCATCGTGTGTAATGGTAATATTCTCTTTTCTCCCTCCACACACACTCACACACACACAAAAAAATATGTTCATTCGAAAAAAAGGTTGATTCAAGATTGAGGAGGAGGAGAAGGGCTCGCGACAAAATCACGAATGGCTAGGGAAGAAGAAGAGAGGGAGGGAAAAAAACAAACCCAAAAACTTTATAACATGGAAAAATCACACACACTTAATATATATAATAAATCCATGTCCCTACATAAGTAAGTACACACACAACAATGCAATGGAATGGAGTACGGCCCGAGTAGGAATGATCGTGTGTGTGTGTGTGTAGGGGAGTAAAAGCAAAGGAGGTGAGTAAGAGAAAAAATTACCTTCTTCTATCTACATACATTGCATTACATACACATGGTTGTGTATTATACAAGCTCCACATCTTTAGCAAGTTTTGATCTGAAAATTTGATGTAAAAAATCACACAGACAGACACACACGGTACTCGCACTAATAGTTGGGACTGTAATAATTCTACACGGGAACAAAAATTTTTTTGCCCGGTTTGAAACAAGATGCGGAGCAAAAAAAAGAGGAAAAGAAAAATATAACACAGAGACTCAACAAAACTCTACAATTCATCTCAAAAGTGTTCAAGAGTTGAATAATAAGAAAATTGAAATGCTTGTAAAGGAAGAAGTTTTAGCCTAGCAAAATTGTACACTCTCATTGCATTCTACATGCACTTGCACACACACACACAAGGGGAAATCTGACTTTTTTTTACACCGGGGCCAGGATTCTTCTCTCTTTTATCGTCACTTGAGAAGAGAGAGACTAAGCCTGAGAAAAATCCAAAAAGTATTTGCTGAAATGGAAAGCAGTTCATTTTAAACCCATTACATTCTCCCTCTCTCCTCCTTGTGTATGTAAGTATAAAGTAAATTGAATTTATGTACGCAAAAGGTTGGCAAAGGTATAAATTGTTTAAATTTTTCAATTCTTTCGAGCTCTGGAAAAAATTGATTATTATTATTATTACTCGTGTTCTGTTCCTGTGCACTTGGAACTCTGTGACTTGTGAATGGGGGTGATGCGTGTGTGAGGAAAACATTGTTAAAAAATGATGATGTAGAGAAAAAAATTAATAATAATTCCGTTTCATCGTGTTGAAAATGTCTGGGATGGAGGGTACATAATAGGATTGATGTGATCAGACAAGAGAGCATTGCAATAACAGAAAACACCCAACATCGACAGCCCACAAGAGAAAGAGAGAGAGAGCAACATTAAATTGACCAGAGGAACGGTTGTGTGTATTTACACATGTGTGTGTGTGTGTGTGTGTGTGTGTGTGTGGATGGATGGACAAAGCTACAGAATAATCTAAACGACTAAAGTCCACCGTGTATCCATTAAAACTCGAGTTGAACAGGCTTCAAATTGAGCACATATATTCAA
The DNA here is from genome assembly GCA_009870185.1 of Pygmarrhopalites habei. Lineage (NCBI taxonomy): Eukaryota > Metazoa > Arthropoda > Collembola > Symphypleona > Arrhopalitidae > Pygmarrhopalites > Pygmarrhopalites habei. The sequence continues at coordinate 36,670 of WJFB01001061.1, forward strand.
TTTGAAAGAAATTATCATATAATTTTATGATTTCATTTGGCCGAAATCTGTTCCCTTGTGTGTGTGTGATTTCACATGTTTCGAGCATGTGAGTCTGAGGTTGTGTGTGTGTGTGTGTTGTGATGATGATGTGTTGGGATTGAAGATGTGATGAAGAGAGAGAGAGGAGGACTCAAATCTTGCCTAACAACCTCTTTGGGCAAATTGCATCGTTATCGTTATCCCTTTTCCTCATATTCACTTATTATTCTTTTCGTACCGAAAAATTGAAATTCACCTTTATTGCCTGCCCACAAAGAGGAGGAGGAGGAGGGAGGAAGAAGAAGAGAGGAGACTTTGTTCAGGATGCGCCACGGCGTGCCGTGTCATTCAAGATTGATATGAGAGAGACTTTCACAAAATTAAAAACGACACACACATCCACACAACCTCTTCTTCTTATTTATTGTGAGATGATTTTTATTGTGGGATAATTTATAATCTTGTCGATATAACCGACGTTCCCTCTCTCTCTCTCTCATTTGATCTTAATGAGCTCAAAGCTACGTATGTTATATATACACACACGGACACAGGATGGACGTGTGTGCCTGTGTATGTCTGATGTTGGGACATGTGTCTGTTGTGTTCGGTATTCTTCAAGTTAAAGTCTTGGCCTAATCGCAAGTAAAGCATAAAAGCCGGTGAAATTGGAAGCGTGATCTGCAAATTTTTAAAGGGTATTGCCAATGAATAAATGGACGATAGGTTGAGTTATTGGGCCCGATTGAACAACACCGTCAATATGGGAGTGTGGACTAAAGCAACATCTTATTTTAGAAGAACTGGGATTTGTGAGGAGTAAAAATTTGGTTTTTAAAAGGTAAACTTTAATACTTTAATATAATTATAATTGTTAGTAAAATATTCACAGACACTCCATGTCCTTCGTGTCATTTTTTCTCCTTTCTCCCACTCTCTTCTCATTTTTTTTATTTGCATTCGTTGTGTGGACATGGCATTTAAAAAAAATTTTTGAAATGACAAAGAGATAACTTTGTCATGACTTCAAGTTCAATCTGATATCCGAATAATTGAAAGCATATTACGTCTAATTGTCCTGCTAAACATTTTCTTTTTTTCCTTTTCTCTCTTTCTCTCTCTCATTTTTTGTGGTCTCCTTTTCGACACCTGAAATATGTTGGGGCTCTGCGAATCTTCCCTCACACACACACACAAGAGAGAGAGAGAGAGGAACACTCTTTACATGGGCTGTGGAACATAATAAGTTATAGTACAGACACACACACATGTGGAGTTGATCACGGCAGTGACAGTCCATAGTCCTAGGTAGTCCATATTGTATAGAGAGATGCATTAGGTAATTTCTTTATGAAGTGCACTATCAAGTGCTTTATTGACGTTTCTTTTGAGCCTCTTTCCACACGTGACGACTCCTCATGATGAACATTATGTGAACACAGAGAAAAGAGAGAGAGAGAGAAAGACCGTTCAACGACCTGTCATCGGAATCGGGCAGGAAAAAAACTACCCGTGGATTACTCTCTTGAACGTACATACATACACACACACACACTGGCTCCTTGCACAACACACAGACTAACATGACACATGGGACATAACATGCATGTCAATACACTCTTGACTGACGACTGAGACTACAGTGCGCCACACGAATTCTTGCATACCTGTTTTTCTGTGTTTACTGCTAGAGGAGGTGAAAGGGGACAGGGACACTTGTACCCACGAGTGACACCGGCCCTGATACGGCTTTCAGTGACCCATATGGGGTCACTCTCACAACCATACAATTTTCCCA
>WJFB01001062.1:0-38473 GCA_009870185.1 Pygmarrhopalites habei
CGGTCTACGACTTCACCAATCGGTCGCGGTTATCGAGTGTAAAGCTGTGTGAGGAGAGAGAGTGAAGTTTTTTATGACAGTGAAAGTGTTCAGATTAAGTACAAATGGTGATAGGCATATTATTCCTTTTTGAAATGGATTTAGCATTACTCACTATTATTCTTTCTCCTCCTCCTCCTCCTCCTCCCTCACCTCCTTTCTTACTCTGTGTGTGTGTCTGGGTTTTTTCAAGTTGATTGGTAAAAAAATATATTATATATCATTTTTGCATGAATCACTGGAGAGGGGGAAGAATAAAACGAACTAGACAAATGGAAGTGACAAACGGACTGCTGGAGCAGTAGCTACACAATTCATGCAAGTGTTAAAGGGATTCGTGGTGTGGCTGAGAGGGAGAATAAAAAAAGGGTCTCCCCTTCGGATGGCCCTTCATCTCCATCTCTATGATACGAAAGCTATGTCTGTTTTTTATGAATTGTGACCAGAGTGTAATGGTGATGGCAACCAAAGTCCTCGCCCTCCGTCCCCTTCCTGAACAAGGGATCCTGGAGTAAATTATTTTTATGAGATTTTTACCCCTCCCTTTTCTCTCTCTCTTTTCTCCACTATCTACTCCAGCTCGTTAAAAGCTTAGACATTGTGTTAAATTCTGTCTCTTCATCTCTCCCGTCCGTGTGTAATATTGTGATTTGTAATGGAATTAAATTTGTTCCACCACCTAAGCCAATTAACGTAGCGCTTATTTATTTTTGGACACATTAAGGGTAAAACTCTGTCACTATGAGTGACTCTGTCAATCCATGGCGTGTCATTATGTAAACGAAGAGAGAGTTTGGGTTTGTGGAAAAACAAGGAGAATGAAAGTGGAAAGTTTGAGTTATTCAAGTTTTTAAATCGGATGATACAATAAAATGGGGAGGAGGTGGGTGGGTGTGAAGAGGATTGTACCAAGGGAGAAAAGAGGAGGGTGATATTATTATGCGAGTAGAGTGCTGTATTGAAATTGAAAGAAAATATTTGAGAAATAAAAATGTTTTGTGTACACACACACACACAAACACACAGAGAGGTGGTACGAGTGAAAGCGCAATTTTCCTCAGAATATGAATTATGACCCAAGTTGAAGGAGTGGGAAGAGGGAGAGAGTGATACACACACACATGGAGGGTTTGGGTGAAGAAGATCCTTTGGAAAAAAAAGTCTTGAGACTGGAGAACGAAACAACAAATCCAACATCTGGCATGCATGGCATCTTCCAATATTTCATCGGATATGAAAAAATGTCAGAGTAATTTTTTATAAAACAAAATTCACATTTTTGTCTCCAAGGGCTTAGGTTCCTCTCCATCTTTCTCCAGTCCCCAATCTGCACCCATACGTTACATGGCCTCTTTTGCCCTGCCCTGACTCTCTGTGTGAGCTACACTTGTACACTCTACTCTGTCTCAAGTTCCACCCTCCACCCCCGCTTTCTCTCTCTCTCTCTCTCTTTCTGTGAAAGTTGTGAGATGGAAGGAATTTCAGTGGCAATGGAGAACTTGTATAAGAAAGAGAAAAGACAGAGAAAGAGGGGATGAAAAAAGGAAGAAATGTCCCGTCAAGTTTATCCAGACAAGATAGTTATGGATATGGGAAAAGTTGCACATTTGTGGACCGACTTCCTGACAAAGCTTCAATATTTTACTTCACTTGAATCTAGCTTAGTCAACTTATTCCACTCTGTGAATTGCGAATTGTGAAAGGAAATTGATAGGGAGACGTCCAGTCCCCAGTCTAAGAAAAAAGAAGAAGAAGAGGAGGAGGAGAGTGACAAAAATAATTTATGAATTAAAATAATTCCAACATCATTTTTCTTCCGTGGAGAAAAATCCTTGTCAATTTTTGTACAATTGTATACGATATATTTGATGGAATTTATTACAAAATGTTGAGAAACTGTGAAAGTGAGGTATTTGATTGAAAACTATTTTCCAAATATTGACAAAGCACAAAAGTCTTTTGACATTTTTTACATATAGTTGAGATTTGAAAAAATTCCTTACACTGTTCGATATTTAGTTCAAAAATTAAAGAAGTGAAAGTCTAAATGCAAAAATAAAATCTGGCATCAATGTTACAAGGAATCACTTTCCTTTTTGTCTGTTTAAAATTTCATTCAATCAACATTACCTTTGCATAGCTCCCATTAGTTGGATTCATGGTGGCAGTCTTGTAAGTAATTTCAATTTTCTTTTCGTCTTCAGTTTTCCCATTGTCAGCCATCAAAAAATGATATTTGGTCAAGATTCGGGCCATAATGTAAATTATGGAAGACATTGCAAATCCTCGACCAATGCACTGTCTCTTCCCCTTTCCAAATGCCTGATAGAAATATTTTGAAGAAATTTTGTCATCTATCCCAAGAAAACGGGATGGAACAAAATCATCCGGATTTTTGTTTGGGATATTCGTCCAGAAATCCTCATCATGATGAAGTTGAACTAGGGCAGCCTGAATATGAACTCCTTTGGGAATGACACAGACCAATTCTCCATTTCTCATGAATGGGACGTCCCGATCAGCATACCTTTTACATTTAACCAATTAAAAACTCTTTAGGTTCATCTCAGAATGAAGAATCCAACAGGGAAAACACGCATCCACACACACACGAGACAAAATACTTGCTGAGAGAGAAAGACCGTCATAGAGAAAATTTGAAGATAATTTTTAAAAAGAAGGAAAAAACCAATTCTCACCTGCCAATAAAAGTTGTTTGTGGTGGATACAGCCTCAAAGTCTCCAAAATGCATGCCTCTAAGCATTTAAGTTTTTGAAGAACATCAGATGATTCCAACCCTCCATTTCCTAGTGCTACTCCAATCTCCTCCCGAATTTTCACTTGCCACTCGGAATGATGTATTAAAAGATGGACCATAAAGGCAAGACATGAAGAAGTTGTCTCATACGCTGCTTCAAAAATTAAAGCTGTATTAGCAATAATTTGGTCATCAGAAAGATTTGCCCGATCATTCAACAAACAACACAGCAAATCATGACCCATCGCTGCATCATCAATATTCTTTCTTTTTGCTTTCACTGCTCTACTAGCTGCTTCCCACAATGCAGATGACTCAACCCATCCAAATGCATTCATAATTTTGAATTGCATTTCTCGAATAGGACGAAGGAGGGGAGCAAATTGTGGATTACACAAGTAAAACTCTGTTAATCGACTATTCGCACTTTTACTAAACTCCGCTTTAATTGCTGAAACCAATTTTTCATCCCTCTTATTTTGAATATCTAAATCTAGACCAAATGCTGCCATTCCAATAATATCCAATGTGAGATCTTGAAAAAGTGGATACAAGTCTATAGAGTTTGTCCCATTTTGAGCAATAGACTTGTCAATTCTATCAAGGAGTGTATCCATCTTCTTCTCTAGGATGTAAATCATGGATTTCAAATTTCCAGAACTGAATGCTGGACTCATTATGTTTCTCATGGTTTCCCAGTCCTTCACTGACAAATTACCCAGCATCAGTTTTCTTTTAGGGTCTGGACTGATCCCACCAGGAACTTTTCGGGGACGTTCCAAAAAATGAGGACTTGTCTGGATCAGTTTGAGAAGGTCAGGGTCACAGGTCAGAATGATTGGTTTCATCCCCAATAAGTATCCACAAGTTTTTCCGTACCTGTGGATTAACAAGTCAGAGATTTTGCTCTTTTAACAACTAACATAATGCAACCACACACACGCACACACAGAGACGCAACATATAAAGCGATATATAATTTTACTGTGAAAAAAAGTCAGTGATTGAAATAATTTCGAAATTCTGCACTAAATTCAAGTAGTACTCACTTTGCAATGAGATAGTCATCAAAGAGGACATTCGGTAGTCTCTTGGACTCCCCCAAATTCCCAGTAAAGAAGGACGGAGCCGGTCCAGGGATTCCATTTATTTTCAAAATGTTCAAATGTCTTTTCCTTGACTTGTACTGCTCCACAATCCAGCTAATTAGCAGCACAACAACCAAAAATCCTAAATAGTTTGTCTCTGTGACACTCTCAAAATTTTCTTCTGACATTCTACTTGTATTACACATTCCCTAATTTTTGTCAACGAACTTGTCACTTCAAGATCAATCCAAGAAATGATGAGTACAACAAATCCCAGTTTATTGTTCATTTGCAAACATTATGATAGTTTAATAAATGTATAGTCTAAAAAGCCTCCTCCTCCACATTTTTTCAATTCAAACTGAAATTTATGACATTAATGACATGCTATGATATTGGATCTGTGGAGAGTGGCTATCCGATAGCCAATACAAATAATAAAAGAGCATGACTTTGAGTCATTCTCAGAATTTTTATAAGATATTTTTGAGTTCCTTTTGTGTAACTCGACAAATTTTTTGTTATGGTCGCAAAAAACTGAGCTGGCCCAAGATTACTCTGATTTGATGTGTATTTCATCATCCATATACATATATACATGTATGTACTGTCACTTCTGTGAATGGAGTCTAGTCACATGGAGCTGTATTAGAGACAATTGTCTAATAAATTAAGAGAGATTTGATGAACGATGCCATCCATCCGCCCAATGTCTTTGTCATTGATCTCGAAATCTGAGACTAAGTGATGTCCCACACAGACACACACACACACAGAGGGACAACTGCCGCGTGGGAAAGTATCAAATAAAAACCGATGATGAGACGAAACAAACACGTTTTCCGTTCGTAAAAAGTAGGTATAATGTAACATGACAGTAGGATGTAAATCATTAATTGATTACATGTTACAGTACAATTTTACAAAAAATGATTCATTATCTTGAATACCTCTTCATTTTTACTGATAAGCTCTAATCGTGTAACGTACAATAATAATTATTATTTTTATTCAAAAGAAGGTACAGATTCTCAATTTTGAGAGTCTACACTCCACACACACACACATGTAAATCATGTACATAATCTAATCCTCCCTTCTTCTCTCACTCTTGGGCGTACATATGGTTTTGTAGAATCATTGAATTGAAATTTCTGCCTCACTGCATGTCATTACTGTTTATTGAGAATGGGACAAATTGAAGTTGGCAAGGAGGAGCAGGGGGAATTTTTTAAGAGGTATTTCATGGTTCATCATCACTATCAAAGGTTTTCAGTTTCATTCATCCCATGATTCTTAATCCGTCACACTAGGCCTCGTACACAAGTAAAGCTGATATCATGGAGACAAGGAGGGAGGGGTGAGTGCAGTCCCTCCCGACTTTAAAAACACACAGTCGGACTAAAATAGCAGTCTCTCTACTCACATGGAGCCCTTATATTGTGTGTGTGTGTGTGTAAAAATACTGAGGGTAAAATTGAATGAGTTCATGTAAATTAGAATCCTCCGACACGCTACTATAATTGTGTACAGAGATGATACTCTATAATAAAAAGATCGTGTGGGAATTTAGCATGAAGAACTCAATCCTCATCGTGTGTGTGTGTGCTTTAAGGAAGTACTAGGATTTTTTTGTGTCAACATTAAGTCATCTTTTTATATGAAAAAAATCAAAAGGTTGATCTGACTCAACTATCTGTAAATTGAGGATGATTTCAATTTCTTGGTGTAATGATGAATAAACAAGTCCATAGACACAACATAATTGACCACAACTACACAGCCAAAGCATAACAGGAGAGACAAAAAATAAATAATAGTCCACTAGAGAGACAGCTAAATGGGTTCCCTCTGATTGGTTACATTGTGTACGAGTGAGTGTGTGTGTGTGTTAAGACTCCCTTCCTTGCTGTTCCAGGGATTGTGTGTGTGCGTGTGTGTGTGTCTTCCACGCTGTTAAAGTATAAAGTACACAAACATACAAATGGACAGTACATATATACAAAGACACTGGAGAGACGAGACAGTGAATACAAAGAAGGGCAGTTAATCTGTAGAGACATGAAGAACTTTGACGTAATCAAGAAGGGAAACCTTTAATTAATTCGAAACCCTCGACAAATTACCTGCGACCCCCTGCTCATATACCTCCTCTCCTTCTCTCTCTCTCTCTCCTTCTCCCTTTCTCTTTATTTAATCCCACGGAAGCTTTGCCAACTATTAATGAAGTCGAATCTCAAAAAGTTTTATGTATACTACTGTACACAATACTACAGACTGACTTACACTATCGTGTCTACATATCTACTCTTCTCCCTCCTCCTCCATCCAACATCCCTCCAAATATACAGATTGTTCCTTCCATTTCTCATCCCTATCCGATTCACCCTTAATGAAACTTTGCAATAATATATTAGTCATGCTGACTACATCTTCCCTTCCACCCACCCTCTCTCTCTCAAAACATTGGGCATGTACATGTTACGTACATATTATTGGTACGACTAGAAACTACAAATGGTGCATCATAATATTAGGAATCATGGAGTGGAGAACACAAGGAAGAAGAGCAACAATAATAACAACAGCAGCAAGGAATAATGAGTCTCTTATAAAAGAGCTCTTCACTCACACAACCCACATATTAAAATATGTATTATTACTCCTCCTCCTCCTCTTCTCCCTATTACACAATGGGCAAACAGATTTAACTTTGTATTAGCACAAATGAAAGACTCGTTTGTGGTTGTTTGGCTAAACAATATTGAGCTCCATTTCAAACTCTTGTCCCTAGCCTCCTTTCTCCTCCTCCTCTTCATCTAATAGTGTCCCCGTTATCGCTATATCTTGATATTTATTTGTGTTCTACTCCAAGACACACATACTCCCACACAGTACACACGCATACACAGCAACTACAAAAGCCTTTGGGATGATGATGAGCTTTATTAACACTAAGAATCCAAAGACTGTACTTCTCTCTCTCAGCTTTAGTCCTAGTCCCTGCCATTGTCACTCTCATCCTTTATATCTAACCATCACATCTTTGTTTGGCAACTTTTAGGGACGGCTAGGAATTTAAGGCTTAGTGCTAGGGTGAAGATTGAAGGCTTTCTCTCTCCCTTACACACACATATACATGTACAAGGGAGGGAGAGGCACAACTTCGACAAGATCCATCTCATCGGTTCCCCACCATCCCGACATATATTATGTATTACCCACTATCCTATATGTACATACAAGGGTAAATCGTGTAAAGCCTGAAAGTGAAGAGTTTCCCTCAGTCAACTCTTCTATCTCTCTCTCTGTCTCGGTACTCTGTAGACTGCAGATGATGGCTTTCCCTGACCTGGCGATGAATGTGGAATACAGATCAACCAAACCCAAACTCTCCTCTCACTCACACGCACACACATCCACAGAAAGAGAGAAAGAAAGACAGTTAAGGAGCCCAAGTCTTACAAGGATCATGCCTAATCCTTAAACCGAAATTCAAAACACTTACAGTCTAAACTTTGTACAAAAGTCCAAAGTCTTTCTTCTCCTCCTCCTCATGTACACTCATGAGAGAACGTTTAAGAACCAAGTCTCGGCTTCCGATCTGATTTACATTGGCAAAACCCAACAGCACGATCCGTCCACCATCTCTTCTCTCCTCCTCCTTAGCCTCTCTTCTTCAGACCTGAATGAACAAATGATTCATCTCGAGTCTTTCTCTACACTCACTCTCATGACTTCTCTGTATTGTGTGTAATATTCAGATTTTATAAGGAGGGCTCATAAAAGTTTTTTTTTTCAAACGTAGGAATCTACGGAACTTTAATTGTCACGATTTTTTTAAAAAAATGAAGAGTTTAGGAAAAGAGTCGTCCGTTCTAATTTTGAAGGATCGTAACCATGCTTAGAAAATAATTGCTGGATGGAGGGTTGTTATCTTTTAAAGTTGGGCCGAGTATTCATAATGCTATTGTGGATGGTGATTTGCAAATTTTTTCATAAATTAGCTGGCAACAATGTAGTTAGTGGGTTTATGTCCAACTTTACTGTGGGGGGTTCTCTCTGTTCTTCTTTTCTTTTTGTATTGTGTGTGTGTAAATAGAAATAGCCGAGTGTACACACACAAGTTTTTTCTCTTCCTTCCCTCCGTATGCACGTCCCTTTGTACAAATGAGGTTGTGGACATTTGGAATAGAACAAAAGTGTATGTGTGTGTGTGCTATTATAGGGTACACACAAGGGGTGTATGCAAACCATAGTAGAAAAACTAAGGGCCAGAGAGTCAGAGTTGGATAATGGTCTCACTGTAACTGTGTTTGTGTATGTGACTCTCTCTCTCTCTTTCTCTTTACTCGACATCCTCGAAGGGACATGGAAAGGGCAGTTCAGAATATAAATTGTTCTCTCTCTCTCTCTGAATCATCCAGAGCTACAAAAGACTATCATTATAATTATTGTTCTTTCTCTTTCGCTCTCTCTGTCTCTCTTTTGTCCAAAAACCGCAGCCAAAAGAGGCTATAAAAGATAAATGCTCTTTTTACGGTGGCTATTCAATTATACAGCTATTGCTACAAAACACAACAGAACAGAAGAAGAGAGAGAGAACAAAAAAGGGAAAATTGGAACTGTACATATAGACAAATAACCACACACACACACACAATATTCTTCGTGTGTGTGTCTTTGCTTTTACGAAACATGTACTCTGTGTTCGTAGGGAAGGGAGTCCATACGGCTCAATCGTTTTTGTCGACATGGAATCGTCTGAGGCCTAACCACAGTGCTAAAAAGTTAATTGAAGTTGATCATAGGATATTTGAGCGTTAGAAATATCTAGTGCTACTTAAAACTTGTCTTAATCCGTATCAACTTTTACTTTTACCTCACTGGCCATTTGAACTGAAGGGAGAGAGTAAAATCTCACCCTCCTTTATAGTCCCAACTTTTGCAAACCACACTATTACTTTACACTACACACACACACAGATGGACGCGTAAGACTGTAATTTGGGTTAAAATTATAGTGGTTTTAAACTTCATTGAATTCTTTCGAAATTCTATAACAGAACTCTATACCAGTTCATGTAGAATTACAATTTGTAAATATCTGGACTATTTCAAAATATGGTGTAGAACCCGTTTCCAAACTGTGCTGTGCACTTGACTAAATTTAATACAATCAGTCTTCATTTTTTACATGAACAAATGCAGCGTGCACATTTTGTGCAGTGGAAGGAAAAGAGGGGAGAGGAAAGATGGAGAAAATCTGCTGATGACACACAAATGGAAATTGAGGCTAACACATGTCTACTACACTCCACCTCCTTTTTTCCTCTTGTATATATGCACCATATTCTGAAGATTGATCATTGTTCCCCCTAAAATTCAACACACACCATAATGAGAGAGAGAGAGAGAGGGAGTGGAAAATTTTAAAAATCCAATTATCTTTCTCTTCCTCATTTAGAAGGTTCTTCATTTCTTAAGTCTTCTCGTCCCTTCCAGGAATTAGAGCAAGTCCCAATTTTTTCGGGCAGAAAAATATCTTGTGATTAATTTGATTTATGAACATTTATCATTGATTGGTCTGGAAATAATTCAAGAAAAATTGAAGATACGTCTATAGTGGAAGGAGTAAGAGAGTAGAGCAAAGTAATCTTTCTCTCTGTGGAAAGGGAAAAGTCAAAACAATGGCCCATATTATCTTTCCAGAGATACATTTGTGTGTGCGTGTGTGTATGTGTGGAGGACAACCACCACACAATATACATAAAGGATTTTATCTTGGAGATAAATGAGAGCCTTTTGAGTGCTTCCAGCCGTGCCTTTTCTTTCCCTGCAGAAAGTACGGAGACTCTCTCTCTCTCGGTGTGTGTGTGGATGAACTCATGTTGATGTTGATGCCATATATGATAATATGAAGAGAGAGAGAAATGAATAATATGTATAGTTGAGATATCTATTGAGATGGGTCGTAAACTGAACTCCTCTCTCATCTTTTGCAAGTTTTTTCTCCCTTTTCGTCATGCAGAGATAAATAAAAGGCAGTGGGGCAACGTTTTTGTTCTGGGACACGCGACAGCATCCCCCCTTCTCTTCTCATGTGTGCCTGTGTGTGTCTACTGCTGTATGTGGGTAGTCAGTCATAGTCATCGTCATTTGGGGAAGCTACGTTATTCACAGTCGAATGACTTGATACTGTGTGTGTGTGAGGGTCTCGTATAAACCAAACATTAAAACATTTCCTCAGTGGTGACTGTTGAAATGGGTCCTTCTTCTCCTCCGTCTCCAGCCCTTTCCCTCTCCATACATACATACATGCCAAATACACATTTCCTCTGCTATTCACGGCTTCTTGGTTCTTTGCATCCGTCTAATGATTTCCATTATCATTATATTTTTGGACGGCGCACATCCCTCACACTATTCTCCATGAGCTGTTCTCTGTTCTCTACAGGAGGAGGAGTAAAATGGAAATAAGGTATACAATTCTAGACAACTCAAAATATGTGTGTGTGTGTATGATGCTTTGATGTAGCAATGACAACCAAAGAATAATGTCCCAGAATTTTTCTCAAATCTCTACGTATACAATTTTTGGAAATCAAGAATCATTGATTCTGTCCATTCATTCATAGCCGAGATCGTCCCTCATCGATTCATGTGTGTGTGTGGTTGTTGACAAAATGATTCATCCTTCAAAATCCTTCCAAATGATTTCTACACTTGTAATTATTTTAAATCAAAGTTGAATGGTAGTTTGTGAAAAAATTATTGTGTCTATTGTAATCAAAATTCATGCGTGTGTAGTTAGTAATTTTTTCAAACTTTTGACAATTCTACACGTTAGGTTCATCAGTGTTGCATCGAAGGAAGAGGGTATTTTGGAATGAGGGTGAATAAACCCTTTGGCTCATCCATCATATTTTGTTAATTTATTTTTCTATACTCATTGACATCCAGCCATTGTCTGTGTGTGTGGGGAAGAATGCAACCCGTAATTGAATCCACATCACTTATACACATTATACTTACTGTGGAGTACAAATGTGGACTAGGGAAAATGGTGAGTGACTTACTCAAGAATTTTTATCAAATATGATATCATGTGTATTATTGTTATTATTATTGTAGGGAATTAAATGACGGAACAATGGGTCCATTTTTACACACGGAGTGGAGTGGAGTGGAGTGAAGACACACGACGGAGTGACAAAGGCAGGATGAGGCGATGGGTGAGAAATAGTCAGTATTTCTCCGGCTCCAGTGTCACATTTTGCCGTCCCATGGACAATTATAAATGATGGATGAGACTCGAGTGATAACCCAAACACGAGCGTCCAGCTTTGCTTTTTTATACACAAATTCTGTACCCTCTCCTCTGTATGTGTGTGTGTCACTATCAAAAGTTGAAGCGAGTTCAACTGGGAAATTTTGGGACGGATATAAAAGATATAATATCCGGAATTGGGCTAGTTTATCTTCACAATTTATGATTTCAAAAAAATGCGGTAGTTCCAATAATTTTTTTGAAAACAGGATCGAATTATGACTCATAATTAATTTTTTTAAAGGAGTACAGACAATTGTGAAATCGAAATTTGTAATGTTGTTTTTTATGAAGAGTTTAGATGGAGGAGAAGTTGGACAAGGGATCACAATGGTAATCACTCATGGTAATGGTGTCATCTGTTTGGACAGGATTAGACGACGAAGGGTATTAAGAAAGTATACAAATAAAATACATTTTGTCTGCTAAACCTATAATGGCAATTTCATGTCCCCTCACCTCTCTCTCTCTCTCTCATCTCTTTCACTGTTTGTGAGAGAGCTGTGAGATTAGGGAAGGACATGAGAAGGATTTACATTTAAATTCTTATTTTCCATTTGAGAGTTATGCCTCTCTAAAAATGTGAGAATGGATGAAACTGTGAAATACATTTTTCCAAATCGTGTAGCTTGGATTTAAATGAAATGTTAAAATTTGAACAAAATTACAACGTATTTAAGTCACAACAAAAAAATTTGGCATAATTAGATATCGTATTTTACATTGCTAGGCACACACACATAAAATATTGATGAAAAAGAAAGCAATTGAATGAAGAATCAGTCCCAAAAAATGAACGGAATTATAGTGTAATGACCTCCCCGATTTCTTGCGCTCTAGTTGCGTCATTACAATTAAGTTTGTAAATCCCAGCTGTTTTGTGTTCATCCTCATCCTCCCCCTCCTCCCCAATATCCATCATCAAATTTTAGAGCCGATAAGACATAAAATGTCCATTTCCTTCCTCCAAACCTGATAATACAGTGTGGGAGTCTAATATGTAGTATCGAAGTGTGCGGTGAATTAACATGCAAGGAAGGAACTGCCTTTACTATTACTACATACTGTAAAATTTGAGCTTAAAGTTATTTTCATGTGTCTCCATCAGGAACCAACAGTATAGCAGTTAGTAAAGGACAATTTGCTTGATTTTCCACACACACACACACACATTACATATATCCATATAGCCCAGCAATTGATTATAACCCAATTATCTCGTCCCTCTAGTCTCTACCTTACTTCATCATACCTGCTACCTGCCCATGGATACAATTACACTTGGCTCCAGCCCTGCCTCATCCTCTAACTTGATCTCAATGATACGAAACTTAATTATTGATTCAGATCATTATTTCTGCAATGTAATCTTGCTAGAAATCCTATTTAATCGTCCCCATCCTCCAGCATCTACTAACCCTCTCTCTCATATCCACACACTCTCAACCCTTACAAGGCTCCCTGTGAAGAAAGTACCTTGCAATCTGGAAAAACACACACAGAGATGCGAGGCATGAGAGAGACTAAAGCCTCAGGTAAAATTTGCTACCTCACCGTACCGTCTAGAATCATAATCCACTATTTAATCAAATCCCACAGATTCTAAATACCACTGCAGCAGTCCTCCTCCCTCATTTGTTGTGGCTACATGAGCAGACCATACTGTAATTGTAAAGATCAATAATCATTACACCCATCCTTAACCAAGAGAAGAAGGAAACCCTTCCCATCTCCAACACACACACACACACATTCGTACAAAATCCACACACTAATTTCTAAATTACACGACCACCATAACGAATCACTTTTTCTCCTTTCACCATCCCCCACTACACCCCCTTCACACACACATGTGTATTTTTAAAAAAAGTTGTCTTCAAAATGTATGTACAAACTTTGGCTAAATGTTCCCATCTTCCCCCAACTTTCAATGTGAACAGATTGCTCTTCTCTTTTTCTACCCCTTTGCTATTTTCTCTCCCTCCTTCTTATCTTTTTATATGTATGCTGTGTGTGTAATTTGATAAAACTTGAATAACTTTTTCCGTTCAAACTTGATAAGTTGTTTATTTTTGGGGGAGGAGAAAAAAAAATAGAGAGAATTACTCTACTGCTATTTGTAGTCCCTGAATTTTTTCTTTCCTTTTTTCTAATCTCTTATTTTGACCACTAAGTCTGAGGCCATGTGTTGTACAGTGTAGTATATATAGCAGTAGTAGTACAGGAAAAATCTTTTGTCTTTTCATGC
Organism: Pygmarrhopalites habei; assembly: GCA_009870185.1. Lineage (NCBI taxonomy): Eukaryota > Metazoa > Arthropoda > Collembola > Symphypleona > Arrhopalitidae > Pygmarrhopalites > Pygmarrhopalites habei. Next base: position 13,468 of record WJFB01001062.1, read on the forward strand.
GGTGGGTGGTTGGGTGGGTTGGTGGTGCGAGCGTAAATAATGACTAGGCATTTTATGTGTGGTCATTTACGTGAAGAGAATAGATTTGCCCAGCAAAAGAAGAAGAAAGAAAGAACGTCTGGCTCTTTCTGTCCTTATTGTCTTTGCCTAAATGCGCTTCCAATGATTCTTTCTCCACCATCCCGTACAACACATTTGAACTACAACTTACACGGACACACACACACACACACACAACTTTTGGATATGATGAGACCACACACATCCTCATATATACGTATATGTATAATGTAGAAGACAATACTTAGTACAGCTCCCGCTCAACATCTTATTGCTGGAACAAGTGTAGTCAGAATATGAGAGTTTTTGCCCTCTATGTGTGTGTGTCTGGAGAGAATGTGATGCGAATGGAGCATCACATGGTATGAGTCTACATATATATGTATATAGTTTGTGTAGCCTTGTGTATATATGTGTAGACAGGGAGCCATATTTTGTGCAAAGTATATATAGGATTCATCGGGAAATTGCAATATCACCACTTTGGATTCACAGCGAATGAAGCAATTGTAGGTTCCGAAGCTTTCTCTTTTTCTCTTTCTCTCTCTGAACAGTTGTGCTCCCGAACAGATGTTTCAGGGGAAAATGCTCCAAGGAATTTTTCTTGGATTGTGTATACATATATGTGTGTGTGTGTGTGTCCTTCCCTCCCTGTAGTTTCCCTCATCTTGCTGATTCTGATTCTTGGTCCTTCCTCTATCTCTCTCCCTTTCTCTCTTCGTCTTCAAGTTTTTCCTTCTCCTCCTCCACCCTCTCTTCATGGGAGAGGAGGATGAGGGAAAATGGAGAAAGGCAGAGAGAGACGGAGGGAAAAGTAGACAATGTGTGAGAGGTTGTTTGAAGCGTTATAGTAGACTGTGATCTTTTTGACCGCTGCTGTAATCCAATCTGGAAACGACATGGGAAATGAATTTTTGGGCTTGGGGAGCTAATTAAATTAACGTTTGTGTTTTCCTCCTTTTCCTCTTCCTCCACATCTCTCTTTCTCCTTGTTCTTTTCGTGGATAAAGATTTTTCTACCTTTTTTCATTTATCTATACACTTTTAGTTACACACAAACACACAGACATGACACAGACTGTGATGTGTAGCAGGCATTGTTTCAAATACCATGATTTAGGACGGTAGACTTGGACGTTTAAGAAGAAATTGTTGTAATTGGAATTCTTCTGCTGCGTACTCCACGTTCTACTGTGAATGAGAGAGAGAGAGAAAGTACTACTACCAGATGGGTTTTTTGTGGAGAGAAAAATTGTTCTGATATTATTTTTACTCTTCCATTTTCATCCCCTCCCACCCACGCTTTCTCCTCCTAAACTAATAATTGTCAGTTAAAATTAACTAACTTTACGGACACAGAGAAAGAACAGGATGAACGTCATTTTTGTTTCTCTTTTCTAATAACTCTCATTTTAGCAAACCGGAGAAAGCAAGAAAAGAACAAAAAACCCAAGTTAAAGCTTTCATCTCTTTCAAATTGTGTCAAAAAACCACTTTCACTTTGGCCTTGATATTTAATTGCGTTTTGGTCCATCACAGGAAAAATGATGAAAAACTTTGTTTTTTTAAAAAATTATTTTGCAAAAAAATGTACCATTTGCTCTGCCAGAAATTGAACATTTTTCCGGGTTTTCTACTACATTTTTTGTAAAAAATATTTTTACGTTTTTTCTTGGTCCGGAAAAAGTGTGGAATTTTGGGTGCTGATGCTAAGCTTTCTTCCATGCAACCACCATCAATTTTCCGGTCTTCTTTTTTTGGATATATTCCTCCCCCACTCTTCTCCCCTTCTCACAGGATCTTGAAAAAGGGAGAGGGAGAAAAAAGAGGGTTGGTCTGGTCCTTGTCTCAGGAGATAACGTGTCATTTCATCCCTCCCTCATGTAGCACTTTCCCTACTAAATTATTCAGTGGTTTCAACTCTTCATGAAACAATATGCCACATCTTATTCCATCCTTTCTCGCTCCTCTTTTCTCCTCTTCGTCCTCTTCCCCGTGAACTTATTTTTCCTCCTTTTTTATCATATTAATTTTCGACCCTCAAATTACGAGTACACACAGAGCACTGGAGTTGATCAAATTTAAATCAACTTTTTACACTGTTGATGATACACATTTAATTTACGTCTCATTTTAGAGTATGACGCATCGAGATCAAAAGTTGCATCCTTCCACGTCACTCAAAAACAGACGTAGAGAGAGAAAGAGGGATGATTTTTAAAGAACGTCCGGCCATAATAACGCAACAACTCCTCGGATGGTTGTTATTATCCAGAAAAAAATGTTGATATGACAAAGAAAGTGCTTATACATTATGAAAGAATTGGTTGAAGAGAGGAAGGGCAGAGAGAGATGGGGTAGTGGTGAAAATAAATTCAAGATCAAGCAGAGAGAGTAAGAGGGATAGTGGCAAGATACGCTCGAGTGACGTATCACAATACCGAAGAGTCTGTACAAGTACAAGTCACTTTATTTCGGCCCCTTAATGGCATCTCTATCAATAATTCTAGAAAAATTCCGTGATCGGAATAAAATTCTCTCTCTCTTTCTCTTCTCTTGTGTTGTGCTGTGTGAACAGAGGAAAGCAGGATGAAGATTCAGACTGGTTCCATACAAAATAGATTCTCCCCACTCTCCTCTCCCTGACTCTTCTTTTCTCTCTTTTGGGCGCAAAAAGGACAAATAAAAAGTCGCCACACACACACTCTCTCTTACATATCTACATGACAACTCAACTGCTAGCCGGAAATTACATGAAAATCTGCTGAAAATTCTTCCGTTTCCCTCGTCCCTGTCCACAAATCAGAATGAGATATGGAGAAAGCATTTTTCAAACTGTGCTTACGTAATAGGACGCACGCACAATTCGCAGATGTGTGTGATGTATTTGGAAATAAGCAAGATAGTTATTTGTCCTTTTTTCCGAAACTTTGAACTGTTCAAAACAATTTTTAAAATTTGGAGAAAGCTTAAATTTAATTTTTAAATAATTCTTTAGGTGAGAAGGTGCACAGGAAGAGAGAAAGAGGCTTCAGATTTTGAGTAGACTAATAAATGGTTTATTTAGAGGTCATTGAGGAGCAGCAAGGATTCTCTGTTTTCTGTAATAGAGAATATAAGGATGAAGGTAAATGAATAGCTCCTTGATGGTTCTGGAGTGTGGATGAGGTTGTTGAGAGTTTAATGAAAAGTTAAAATGATTATGTGAAATGAATATGAAGGAGGACGCTTTTGTAAATTCTCTCTCTCTCTCTCTTTCTCTTGCTATGATGAAATATAGGGAGAGAGAGTCTCTCACCTTTACAATCTTAACATGAAAATATCTGTGCTGTGCTTATCCTTCATTATAAATATAATAAGTACCTAAAGGACTATCTCTCTTGCCCCTTCTTTGCTTTTTGCTTTTGGTCTGCTCATCCTCCACTTTCTCCCTCTATTGATATATGATGTTCCAACTTTTAATGTTGTTGCATGAGGAGAGGGAAAGGAGAGGTTGCAAACAAGATGGGTCCAATGTTGAACTAACGATGAAGACATGAGAGAGAAGAGTGTAATAGTGAAAGTCCCTGAAAAGAGGCTCTCTCTCTCTCACACAGCCACCCCTCAAATGAAGATGAAGAAGAGATGTGGAGGGAGAGGAGGAGGAGGAGGAAGCGGAAGCCACTTTCACTATATCAAGTAATATCATCAAGTACTGGATTTATAAAGCAATAAAGGAAGACGAAGAGCCCCTGAATTTCCATCCATTTCACCTAATTACAAGCGTGAGAAAGTGGCCATAGCTTGAGCTTATGCAACCGTGTAATTACTCCCTTTATACCCTCCCTCTTCTCTCTCTCCCTCTTTCTCTCTCTTCCTATTTTGGTCTCTCTCCCCAACCCACTTGAAATGCATTTTCCTAACCATCTACTTCCCCATAGGAAACTGTATGAAAACATCTCTATCAACTTCCCAGCCCACGGCCGTCTGTATCTTTGTCTGGGTGTACATATGAGGGAAAGCGGAAGAATTAAATATCATCATCATTTTCAAGGGAGGAGGAAAAGGAGAAGGAGAAAAAAGTTCAGGTATCATTTTACAATTATCTCAACGGAAATGAGAAAGTCGTAAAATTAAATCCAGAATTTAAATAATTATTTTTAAGTAATTAAAACAAGTTCGAAATTCAGACAAAATGTTTTTAAAAAATTAAACACACGTGGGTCATGTCATAAAACATGATGGAAAAAATGGTGAGCAATCATTTAGACACAGTGTATGATGATACAAAATAAATGATATTTTAGAAGGGTAAAAATATGTGTGGAGAAAGTTGGGGAGAGAAAGAACAGAGAAAAATTGTGGGGTTGAGTTGGGATGAAGAGAAAAGAGAGAGGGATGGTGGATTGTTTGTAATAGAATCATAGGGACTAGCTTAAAAGGGATCCTGTTGGTGAATAAAATTTCTATTAAACTTTGTCTATCCTCACACACACACACACACACACACACAACCCTCAGACTTGCAGACTTTAAAAGTTTTGGGCAAGGATTTTTTCCCAAAGAATTGTGAGTGTGTGTGATGTGTGTGTACTCGTACATGTGCCTGGTGGCTGACTGAGTGACTGAGTGAGTGAATACGAGGGAAAAAACTTGAATGGATTTCTTTCGTCTAGCAATAACTTGAAAGATACTTTCCCATTCCCTATATCTTCCCCTCCTCCTCTTTACATACAAGCAGAGAGGAAAAGAGAAAGTGAAACTGAGACTGACAATGAGGGTATCTGTCTCCTCTCCCTCTCTCTCTCTTCGGTGTGTGTGTCTACATGTATATCTGTTATTTTGGTATAACAATGCATGTTCACTTGAACAGTCCATTCTGAAAAACTATTCTCCTCCCACACACACCCTACTTCCAACATCCACACATGCATGGATGGAGTGTGTGTGTGTGTGTGCAAGGAGTCAGATAAAATCTCCCTTCACACTTTACTCTTATTTTACGTCGTGATGGATGATTCCTACTTTTAACACCTCCTCCTCCATCTAAGAATAAATTGAAACTTCTTTTTTCCCTCTTCTTCCTTCTTCTCTTCCTTCCCTCTGTTTTCCACGTACACACTTTCATTTTTCCTCCTCCTCTTCTTTTCCCTTAACCAGAAATTTTCCAAAGCCAACATGAAGAAATAGGAGGAGAAATCCAAGTCACCTCTATGATGAACCTTAGAGAACTTGTACACACATGCATGCAGTATTGACAAAATAGAAGCTCCCTATAAAATTCAAATTTATTTATATCCACTCCACACACACACACACACGAAGTAGTCTACTGTAAATTTAAATTTAACGGCACATATCCTTCTCACCCGGCACACTCCTTTGGAAAGCAGTGTACATATTAAAGGAGGAGAGAGGAAGACATAAGAAAATGTTGTGTATTGTGCTGGAATCCATACATAGAGAAATACATAAAGGGGAAAGAAAAAAGGGAGAGAGAGGAAAAGAAGGAAACGGATGATAGGGAAAGTGTAAAGTAGCTAAACAAGTGGATCTACTTTTGCTTTTACCTTCATCTGCTCCACTCTCTCACAGTTAAGAGAGGGAGAGAGAGGGAGAGGGAAGGAGGGGAAGAGAGAGTTTAGAGGAAGGGGAAAGTTTATTTATTTTTCACAATGATTGTCGTTGGCAATGATATAGTAGCATTTACGGCCATAGAAAGAAATCCAATTCGAGATAAAGTTTAGAAATCACAGTCGTAGAGACGTGGGAAAAAAGAGATTTAAGATTTAATCAAGTGGTGTCAAGGCAGAAAAGGGTGGTGTGTGTGTGTGTTTCCGTCCATGCTGATGCTCACCGATTGAATCGTCGGAGTCTTGCCTTTTCCCATTTTCCATGTCGTCGTGGCGGCGTCGGTGGTGGCAATGCGATGCAACGGGGATCCGTTAACTGCGTGTGTGTGTGTGTGTCAGCATCAACTTTCCCCGGTCCTTTCTTATGGTTTTTCTTTTCACAATTTTTTCTCTTCCTCCTCCCCCCATCTTCTCTACTTCTCCATTTCCATTGTACCAGTTCAAAGTTACGGTTGCCACTCTCCTTTTTTTAGTAAAACTGATTGATTCCCAATTTTGTGGAGGAGGAAGAGAGAAAATGGGAATCGCCTTTATTAATCGTATCGGAATATCACGATAATTTCTCATTACTCATGATCTCGACGGAGAAAGGGAGAGTGTGTGTGTGACTTGGGATTTTTATGTCGAGACTCTGGACTCTGATTAAGCCTCTGGATGTTGTCGGTGGGGTGCCAGCTGCCTTTTTTTGAGTAATTTGATTTTATGAGGAAAGCATTTAGAGAGGAGGAGAGGAGAAAGTGTAATGTGCATAGAGAGAACTTTTCTCACTTACACTTCTAGAAATTGTCCCCACTTTTCTCGATCCCTCTAAATTTTGAGAGGAAGGGAGGAACGAAGCCGGGAGTCAGATGACATAAATTAGAGTCATAACCTGATTTTCCCGGAAACTTTCTTCACATCTAATGTCACAGTGAGGGAGAGAGCGGTTGGCTGTGGAGGAGGAAAGGAATTCGAGTCTCTACAGTCCAAATATCAGGAAGAAATTAGTAGAATTAGTGGGATTTTTTGGGTGGAAGGAACAAACTGTGGTATATATTGGTTTGCTCGAAAATTAAGTAATAAATCTTGTTGAAATTAAAACCACCACAGACACACTTGTCACCTTCAGTTGAGAAAAGAACCATATGAAAAATCCCATATTTTCACCTTTCACCTTCAACTCCAATTAAAAAAGGCACGGAGTGACATTGGATTATGTAAAAAATGAGAAAAATATGCACAGATTTCCTCCCAGTATTTCTGAAACCAAACTAGATTTTTGAAACGACCTGACTAATTTTAAATCTAATTTTTGTGCTCAAATTTTTTTCCCAGATGCCAAAGTCAAATGATGCGTAGAACCTCCAAATTTTTTGAAAAAGGGAAAAAAACACTTGAAAAATATATTGATTGTCATATTTTAATGAAGCTAGTTAGTTACTTCCAACATTTCAAAATTGATTTGAACCTGTCATGACGAAGGTTGGTGGTTAATGTACACACGCATATCAGAAGAAATAGCAGCAGATTGAAGAGTAGCAAGAAAAAGATGAGAGAGCAGAGCACACACACAAGTGCGCTGTAAGTGAAAATTTCAAGAACACAGCATGCAATTCTTGACGTAACAAAGTTCATAAATAAATGTCATCATTCTTTCTTGATTGATTTTACATGTCACACTTGAAAATGGGGTCGTTTCCTCAATGTGTCTGACTGTGGACATTTTCACCCCATGGGAGAATTCTTTTCTAATCGAGTGCAAGCCACTTGCACTCTCAAAAAATTTTCTCTCGAAAAATGATTTTTACACAATGTGTGTCCAATAAATTGGCTCCAAAGCTAAAGGCTTCAGCGTTGTAGTATTGCATTTTTTCCAGGTGTATTTTCAAAAAAAAATTCCAATATTGACCGTGTACCAATAAATTCCGGAATGCTAACAGGAGTAAAGTCACCTCATAATACTATTGTCAAAAAATTTGCCTTCAATTTTGGTTTGTATTGACCACAAAAATGTAATCATTGCTGGAATAATTTGAGATTTTGAACCGCCCAAATTTGAGCTTCCCAAGCCTAATAAAATATGTATATACAGTGGAATAACGAAATATGTATTAGATCCTTGAATCCTGGTATCGAAAAGCCCACCACACGCACACGCATACACACACTCAAAGAGAGAGAGAGATCCCTAGAGTCTTTATTTAATGGCAACCACTTAGGGATGGATGGATAACTTTTCCCACTTTTTTTTTGATCATCAGAATTTCCCCGTCATTTCATATCAATGTGGTTTTCCTCACACACACACACACACACACCGTCCAACGTTCCAGGGTTCCATGATTGATGCGATTTTGACTTGTTTGAGTCTTCCAAGGACCTGGACTCTTTCCTTTACTCAAGGAATGTCACTTGGCTCTTTTCCCGATCTCTCTTTCTCCTTCTCTACGTCTACCTTTCTCTATCTCACATGATATCATCTTCTTGACTGATATAACCACCCCCTCCTCCACTCACTCACCACTCACACTTTTTCTCCCTCTTTATCTCTATTGCCATCTCTCAATCTCTCTCTCACTCTCACTCTATAGATGTATGAATCCCGTATGGAATGTACAGAAATACAATACCTTGTAAAAGAACATGGTTTGAGAATGCCCCTAGATTTGGGTCTTTTCCTTCGCTTTGTGAGGGGTGTGATGTGTGGGAGGAAATGTCGGCCTTTGCTCTCATTCTCAATATTATATTGGTTGGCACTTTTTGGACCGTCTCCTTTGGTTTTGGTTATGCAATCGTGGGTGACCATACCGTATTTATTCGGAATTGTGTCCACACTTATAAGAACGCATACGGAAATTTGAACGTATATTTGACTAGTATTTCATTACAGTAGATACGGTATCGGAAGAAGAACAGCAAGGCAGAGGCAATTTGATCAAAATAGAATCTACTTTTACTCATGTATTTTCAGGAGAGAGGGGAATCTGCGGCTTCAGCTAAGCTTGTGAGTCATTCTCAATGAACTTAATTCCGCTTTGTTGTGCTCCAGGAAACTGACTTTCCTTTCTATTACACTAAAGATATTTTGAGTACAGGGCAATGTCATGTTTAGTGTGGAATAGGAAATACGTATCATGTCAACTCCATTATTTCTCAATTTCTTATTAAACACACACATCATGCTGTAGGTATAAAGATCAACTTCTCTAAAAAACAATAAGCCAACTTCAGCTTACCTCAACCAATTTCCATTACTTGGTTCCAGGTTCCAGTCTACATTAATTTTTTAATCTAAAAATTATTTTAAATTACAAAAATCCCATTTTCTAACGTTATGTGCTGTGGCTACTTTCTTTCGCCATTGAAAAAAATTAGAAACGTAAAAAATGAGAGAGATCAGGTTACCTTAGCTAAACGAAAAAAGAAATTGGATTTTTTGATTAAAATAGGAGGGGAAACATGGTGATTATTTTTAGAAGAGAATGTCAATCATTTTTATACGGTATGACTTGGATACAGTATCACAGGGATATCTCAATTATCTAGTGAAATGGAGAGAGAGTGAAGAATCTAATAAATAATCTGAGAGTGTACAAATTTGAAAATTTTGTACGTGTGTACACAATATGCATCTATGTGTGATAAAAGTTGTGTCATATTATTTCGAAATTATGTGAATTCGAATTGTGTTCATCACAGCATAAAAGCTCTATGAATAAATAAATAAATTCTATTATCTTTCTCTCAATATTTGCGGGGCATTTGTAGCTCCCAGCAAAATTGACAAATGAAAATTGTTCCCATTTTATTGAATCAGCATTCAATATTCTTATAATCTTTCAGGAGGAAATGCTAATGAAATCAAATGGATGACTCCTGTGTATAGAGCTTCTAGGAGGATGACTAAGAAAAACCGATCAAAAGATGATCATTTAGATTCACAATTTGAGAGACTAATACTACATCTTTTTGTGATCTTATTCACCGTCCAATTAAAAAGTCATTTGCAAACATTAGGACACGACGTTGTTGTACAACTACAATTATTACAGTACAAATTCTTGTTAATTCTCAAATTACTAAATTGCATTGACCTTATCCAAGGTTGTGTGGTCATAAATCTGATTCAAATATATGTGATTAGAACATAATCATCGTACAACCGGATTCAGTGACGATGTTTCCTCGTTCAGAGTTCAGAGTGGACATCCTTTGTGTGTGTGTGGTTCCTGATGACCTTAACGAATATTAGAATATCCCACGGATCCAAAGTGGGTTAGTAACAACTAAATTATTGGATGTTTAATGGTCTTTGGACCAAATATAAAATCTGATAGTTCAATCTCTCCCTCTCTCTCTCTCCCCACTCAAAATTGACTTCCACAATTTTGCATATTGCCAAAACAGGGGAGGTGGGGGGAGGAATAAATTCCAAGTTGATCATGTACATAAAACTAGACTCCATCCAAGTTGTATAAATATAAATAAACACGGGGTTGGAAGAGTGGAATACATATCTTGAATCTTTCTTGGCAATCTCATTCTCTTTTGCCTCAGCTTGAATCCCAATTATTGGTCGTCATAAAACATCTAACGGTTCCAGTAAATACTCTGCTCTTTCCCTATAAAGAAGCACACTCAATTTTGCACTTGGATGCCATATTAAGGACGAGGAGGGTGGGGGGATGAGATGGGAAGGGAATATGGTCATATATGACATTCAAGTACACAAAACTAATATTGGCAATAAATATAAAGTCTGGAAGTACCTCCCGTGACTCGTAAATACAAAGATGAGATGAGAGGGGAGAATACAGAGAGTCAGGGTAAGGAATATAGTGGAGGGAGAGGGAGAAGGAGGAAGGAACCAAGGCGGAAATCGAAATCGGACAAACTCAAATTGAATAAATTCTGGCTAGTGGACTCTGACGAGAAAGGAAAGGAGGGAGGGAGGAGGAGGAGACCATCCAAGTTAACACTGAGGTTTTATGATTACACATCAAACCAACTCTACACATAAAATTGTCCAGAGTCAGATTGTTCCTTGTCCTAGGCAAGTCCGTATGACCATGTACAATAGTTGGGGTGAGCTTTCTCTACCCAAAATTTGTACTAAAAGACTTCTTTCAAAAAATTTTATGGCTCCATTAAAATCTGGAGATTTTTTATAAAATTAACTGATACAAATTAACATTCTTAGTAAATACAGTGAATGTGGAATGGAAAAAATGGAAAAGAAATCTACAGTATTGTCGTAGAAGGATGACGAAATTTTGGAAAACCCTTTTAAAATGTTCAAATCAAAATTTTGAACACAATAAATTTCGGGGATGCTCAACATCCGAAGAATGAATGGGGAAATAAGGACCCGCCTGTGATTGCGTGTGTACGCAGAGTGCAAGGCTTACAAAGAGAAAGACTGGGGGATCGTTAGTCATGATGTCTGTATCGGTAGGGAATAACATGTACAAACATGATCTTCGTTTCGCCAAAGCGGCAGAAAAGACATTTGAGTTGGGGAAGAGTGTAAATGGCTGATAGATATGTACTGGAGTGTGTAGAGTCTGGAGTGAGAGGAGGAAACTATTATGTGACACAAGTAGTCAAGCAGAAATTGACTAAATTGGACTGAGCAGTCAGTTGGTAAGGACACTAAATTCCGAAACCCAGATGCGCTTGACATTTGCAAAAAAGGCCACTTTTTTTATCCCCCTCCTTCTCCTCCTCCTCTGGACAATCCTGGCGAGTTAAAAGGCAGTCATCGTCATAGGGCAGCACGTTCCACTGTATAACAGCACGATCGTTGGTATCTTCTTGTAACCACTCTACCCTCAAATCTATTACCCGAGTTGTTCTTAACAGTTTGCAAAAAAAGGAATCGTAAAAATTTTGAAAACTTTGGTTTTTGAAAAACAAAAACAAAAGGGATGTTCAAATTTGGCTGCTGATGATGAATCCTCGAAATCTCTAGTCTCTCAAAAGTTAGTCTGAACTTCTGCACAGACAGAGGCACACGCACAATTTGTGTAGTTTGGATTTGGGCTCAAATATAAATAAATCAGACGCACTCTGTGCCATGTATCGATATCAATGAACTTGGAAGTATGTGCGTGTGTGTATATATACACATGGCTTTCTCCACCATAGTATTATTTGCCTTGGGTATGAATGGTATTTTGGCCAAAAAATAGATCGAGTCAACATTGGCAAGAGTAAACTTTGTTTTCCATACATGGATACTTAGCATGAGAAGACATCAGATGCACACCACTACCACCACCGACAACACACACACGCACAATCTCCAGTCAATATAGATGGGACAAGTTATAGTGTAATTGGTACGTCCAAAAAGTTACCTCTTGTTTGTACATAAGGAACAGCCGGGAATTGGAGAGAGAGATATGGTTGGTGTTGGTGGTGAAAAAAAATTGGCAATAGATTTTAGTAAAAGCAAGTCTCGACACACACACATTCATCCTGAAAGATAGAGAGCAGAGAGAGAGAGAGGGAGGGAGTGTGTGTGTGGCCATGTGGGGTTTGATTTTACAAGGAGTCAAGAGTTGACTTGATAAAAGTCTCCACGGTCGAGAGTCACACACACACTCTCCCTTTCCCTTCACTCTCACTCTCTCTCTCTCTCTCACACGAGGCTCCATAAAGTAGCCGCATATGTTTAGAAATCTGATCCATCAATTTGTATTAACTTAAACTTTTTCTTTTTCAAATATTTCTCTATTCAGATCCTATCATAGCCGGCTGTCTACATGGAAAAGGAAGTACAATAACTTGTATGTGTATGTGTGTATAAAAATAACTTTCACCAATCTTTTACTTTCCATCATATTTTTTTACATGTGCTTCTTTCTTTTTTATTTTATGTGTACTCGTATCATTTTCAAAGTTTCTCCAGTCCTAAAAACCCTCAAAGTTTTTCTCATACTGTTTATTTTTTTGGAAACTATACAGTGCGATAAACAGAAAAGAGTTTTTATAACACAACTTTCTTTTCTACAATCCATTTGTCACTTCATGTGATCAGAATGTGCAGAATATAAATAAATAAATTTAATTAATTAATTTTAAATAACACTTCACACATAAATATTATTGCTATTCATAAAATAAATACAAAATTATATAAGTGATTATTGTCCACCTCAATTGACACCAAAAATAGAAAAACCTTTATATTATGTGGCACAGTCCGTATCTTTTTGAAGACATTGATTGAAAATTTGCAAATATTATTCTGACTCAATTTCCATTGAGAATTCCATTCCATCTCTCTCACACTTTCCATTTTCTTGACAGACGTTGGCAAATTCACATGTAATTTCCATTCTATTTGCTCTGGAATGAAGTCTCCAGAGTTCCATGTTCCACTCACCATGTTATTATTCGGTTGAGTTTTTGAAACGTGCCTGTATGAGGCTCATTATTATGTACACGAACTGATTCAGTACAATAAGTAGACTGTCGGTCCTCCTCCACCGCCTCTCCCCCATTATTTCAACGAGTTCCCACCAACTGGCATTGAAAGCTGTTGCAGGAGGAGGAGGAGAAGAAGCAAAAGGCAAGGGATCCAGGGACTCTTCACTCTGTGGCATACATTGTAGTCAAACTGTGCGTTCGTGTGTGTGTGTGTGTCTTTGCTGAAAATTCTTACATTATTTTCCTTCCAAGCTGTTCCTGTTCCCCATATGTGCATCTATTATCTTTAGTGCTCTCTCCTTGAAATACTCACACTTGCTCCTGCTCTTTTCCTGAATGTTCAAAATATGCTCTTTCCTTCCCTTGTCTTCCCTTTGCTCTGCCTGGAGAAGAGGAGAAGAGACGAGAAGTGAATCAGGCTGTTTACATAGAATTTATAGAGCTTTTTCAACATACGCCCATTCCTCTAAAGCAATTTATCCTTCCTTTCTGCAACTCTCAACTGCAACTTCCTTTTACTCTCCCTCTCAACCATTCTCTCTCTCTCTCTCTCTTCCTTCTCTCCATGTACGTCTCTCTTTGAAAAGCATTTCAAGAGAGAGAGAGAGAGAGCTTTCACTAATTCATTTATGTTCATTACGTCTTGAATTATGTGGTTTGGCAAACAGGCGTAAAGAGTCCCCATTTCAAACTAATGGATTTTATCTTGCTTATAATTATTTTTGATTGTTCTTGTTTCCTTCTTTTTTATATAAAAGGGAGAGTCAAGGATGGAGGAGGGTGTGAGGACTGCGGTTTCTACAATCCGAGATCACATGATCATTTTAATGATCACCATCATCATCATTTTGGTTGTGAGGCTCTTTAAAATTCTTATTTTTCAAACTCAACCCTCCTTTCTCCTATTCTTTCTCTTCTCCTCTTTCATTGAGCTGACAGGATAAAAATAATATTTTCTACCCTCGTACAATATAGAAAGGGGGGAAATTTTTTATTATCATTCGCTCTCTTTATTGTCATCATTATTGTTCATCAATTAATCACAAAAAGGGGTTGATGTTGATGTGTAAAAAGGGTGGGTTACAATGAATCCCATTTTTTGTGAAAAGCGTAATTACACCAATATTTTGAGAAACGAGAGATAAAGAGAGAGGGAGATTAATCAGTGGATTTTTTTGAAATTTAAATTACAGTAAATAATCTCGGTGTTGACTACAGACTATAAATGTGCTTACTACAGGGACAATGAGAAATATACACGGGACAATAATAATAATAATTGTTTGTCACAAGGGAGGAGGAGGGGTAGGGAAAAGTTTGAAAGTGACGAGTGCCACTCTCCTCCTCCTCTTCTTCTTCTTCCTCTTGTATTGTACAAAAGGAGAAGGAGGAAACGAATCAGCTAAGAAAGGGAACTGACTGAGTTCCCACTCCTCAACAGAGTTTATATGACATTAATTAATGATGAATTGTTAATTGCAAGTTGAGTAGAAATTCATGTCCGGGATGAGACTCTCAAACTGGAATGAATCAAGTGTACACTTCTACATATACTGCAAACTATTCTGTAGTACAATAAATGAGAAGTCGAAAATGTTTCAAAATCTGTTGTGTATCCCAGGATCTCAGCTGAGACACTCAACGTTGATTCTCATCTTCTATTTTCAAATTGCTCAGCATAAAAAAATATTACAGTAGTCGTAATGTATAATGTTTTGTAACCGTCAGCATTAAATTTGAAGAATGTCCTTCCGAAAAATTTATGCTAAATATTTAATCATTGTCATAAAGAGCATCAAATTGTACCTCAAAGAACGTTATCCGTGATTCTGATAATTTTTCCATACAAAATCTTGGGTAAATATTCTGTTCAAATAATGATATTACAATAGAAGATTATGAGATTAAAAATTATTTGAGATTTTCAATGATCAGTGGAAGAAATAAAGAGAGAAAAGAAATTCATGAAGCTATTACTCCTGTCCAGGAATCTTTTGAAGAAAAGAAAAAAGAGTTGAAGATATTTAGTTGATTAAATGAGGGAATAGAGGATGAGGGAGGGAGAGTTGACTTGAAAATTATAAATGAGTTTGATCCCCCTGAGAGACTTCTTGAACTTGTGATAAAGTCAACCTTCAAATTAATTCCACGGCGTCCGTCAACGTCCAAAAGTCATATGTCAAGTGTCTGGAGGGGAGAGTTGGAATGGAAAACGTTGCACCCCTTAAGCTATGCTAATGAGTATAACAAAAAGACAAGCCAAGACATTTCCCTCTCTCAGCTCTCAATCTCCTCCTCCTCCTCTCCTCTAGCTCTTAAGATTTTCTGAAGACGTGAAAGAAACTCAGAATTATAGTATAGTATCCCAGGAATAAAGGAAAAGGAGGGGAGACACACACACAGGCTCGGCGTTAGCAGGAGGGATAGATTTGATTCATCAATTCATGTCAAGTCTAAATTAAATCTGTAGTATAGCCCAAGATACACTTTACACTCTGGAGATTGGGGCCAAATGTTATTTTCCCCCATCCTTTTTACTTTCTTCGTCTCAGCAAAGCTGTTCTTTGCATACACAAACTGTGTTCTACAAACACACGCACTTTTTACTAAATATCATTTTCTAGGCATATTTTGTACAAGTTATAAATCTGTAAATTGTCAAATCTTTGCAGTCTAAATATTTACCCAAAAACCCATCGCGACAGTCCACCCTCTACTGGACAAAACAGGTTGTCCTCGCATATTTTTCCCTACAAATTTTATTCCCCGACATACCCATTGTCTCCCACATAAAATATGGACTCAAGTTTCATCCCCTCCTCCGAGTTTGTGTGTGAACTCTAAATCCCTTCATCTCCCTCTTTTTTCTCTTCACGTTCAAAAACGTGGGATTCTTTCACTTTTTTTCTTCCCTTTCGTTTTTATGAGAGAGTGAAGGAGCAAGCGTGTGTGTCAGGGACACAGTTGTATGACAATCATATGAATAGTTGAGTATAAATATTGTGCTTTAAGAGCTAAAGAGCGAGTGTGTGTGTGTGTAAAGGAAAAACTTGAAGACGCCAGCCACCGGTGGTTCACTCCCGAGTTTTCCTAATCTTGTGTCTGTGTACTGTGTGTGTGTTGTGTAGGTGGTATTAGGACCAGGGAAACTTTTCGGGGTGGGAGGGGAAGGGATAGAAAAATAAGAGAGAGAGAGAGAGGAAAAAATAAAAACGGGAGAGAGAGGATGGTGACCAAAAGGAGCGCCGGCCTCAGCATGTTTCAAACATCCACCCTCCTGCCCATAAATTGTCCGCTCTTGTTTTGCTTTCTCGGGTGAGGGGAGGAGGCAGTCAGCACTTGAGCCACCAGGCGGACGATCATAAATCAAGACACACACCCACATTCACACACACACACACATGCACATGAGTTCAACTAAATACATCTCCAGCCCTTCAACTCACGATTAGACTTTTGTCGTCAACTGTCTCCATTTTTTTAGCATAGTGAAAGTTGATACTAAGCTTTTCTCTCCCAGTATAGACAAAGGGATGAGCATATTGACTGAAACTAAAAGGATCTACATGTATAAGGACATTAAGGACACCTCAAAAGAGACTTTGGATGCATTGGCATTGAAAGCGATTTGACGAATAATTTCACACACAATGCAATTCTCTAGTGTCGAGGGGTGTTGAGTGCGTGTGTGTTTAGAAGGGGAGGACCAAGGATTGATCTTTCGTCTTTTGACATGTAAATTACGAAAGATGTTCCAAAGTATACGTATGTGTGCTTGAGAGAGTGTGTGGGGGCTGGAATATCGGCATTTTATACACAGTCAAATGACAGTCTATAAGATCATGATGTGGTTTTGGAGGGTGGAAAAAGACACCCTCCTCTCTCTCTTATGTATTCTTACTAGAATTATGTACTAATATTATTATGCGGGCGATGAGAGCTTGAATGATTTACGTATCTAAATGTGTCATTTGATGGGGCCTAGGAACACAGATTGAATACAAAAACAAGGGGTTAGTGGGTCCATTATGATCATCATAATGACAAGATATAGAACCGATTTCAGGATGAAATGTCTTTCTTTTCTTCTTCTCTTGTCTTGTCTCCAGAAAAAAATTTACATTAACATTAAGAAAGAGTAAAGTAATGTCATTTGGTATTGAGAGAGTGTAAAGTGTATGCGTACTTATTGGAGGAGGAGAGGAGGAGAGAGAAATTTTATGCCATTAGATATAAGTAGACACGCACAAGTTTTTCTCCAAACCTTTTTTTATATATAATCATATCAACATTTTTCAACTCAGACTTACATCCCACATACTTTTTTCTTTTGGTTAATGTACATACAATTAGGGGTGTGTGGGAGGTGGAAAGATATGATGTACCGTAAAGTGTTAATGAAGTCCCGGGTTCTGATGATCCTCAAATTTCTCTCTCTTTCTTCTCTTGCAAAATATTCTGGCTGTGTTTACAGACTAGACTCTATTTGGGTGTATACGGTGTATCCTTACAAGAGGGTTCCACACACACAAAGAGAGGAGGATGAGGAGAAGAAAGTAGGGGGACTTGTATGAAGAGGATGTTCAAGGGATATTATTATTGTAAGTTATTATACAAGGAGAGAGGAAAGTTTCATTGAGCTCAAAGAAGGGTTTTTGTCACTCTTAAGCCGTCAAAATAGTTGTGGTTACTTTTCCGTGGGTAGGTACACACACACACAGACACGCACACACTGGGGGGAAGGGATGGTGAGCATTTCAGCATGAAAAAGATGGGGGTGATTTTCATGGTGGTGGTGCATTGCAGAGGGAAGAGGGGAAGGTGGTTGTCTCCTCTTCTTCCTTGCAAAAGGTTCTAGTGTCTTTCAAGGATTCTCCTCTCCTCGGCTCATTGTCGTCATCGTCATCTCGTATTCTTAGACGGTGCATTTTTTCCGTCCTGAAAGGACGATAGGGAGAAAGAGACAACATGGAGAGAGTGTGTGTGTGTTTTCTGAAATAGGAAAAAGGGGGGAAAGAGAGAGAGTAAATCCACGTTAATGATAAAAGCGATAAAAATTCAGAGGACGTTCCTGGACTCTGTCATTACGTACATCTCCCATGTGTTCTAAAAATTTTATGCGTAGACTCCCGGAAAAAAAGCTTCAGCTGAATCTTTCCCTCTTCTCCCTCCCTCCCTTCTTTTTTCCCCGTTGAACATGAAGTCCGAAACTCCAAATCCAACGTCTTATATGCTCTTTCTCGATGTGTCCGTGTAGCGAAGGGTGCAAAGGAAATGTATTCAACATTCTTGCACTCCGAAATTCAAGTGGGATTCATACCCTCTCTCTCCTCTTATGTACGTTTGAGGAGGAGGAGAACATGCAATAGTCGCAATACATGAAAATAGTCTCAGATAAAGTGCCATCGAAAGGAGGAAGAGAAAGCCTTTCTCTGAAAGGGATGGATAATTTTCAGATTTCAACGTCCACTGTCCACTGTCCTTTATTTATATTTATTACAAAATGTCTCTTCAAAACAGCCTGTTGTCACTTTCTCAAGTTGATTATTTAAATTGATTGATTTACAACAAGAAAGTTTAAATAAACAATTGAGTATTGAAGAGGAATTTAGTTTAAATGGAGATAATTTTACAAAATATTTTACCCCCTTGGCGATTTCCCAGCAGAATGAGAGCTGTGTCAAAGTTTTTTTTTAAAAAAAACGTTTTTGGAGAAAGAACATGAAAAATATGTACACACGTGTGATCAGCTAGGATCCTTTCGGAACTGCTAAAAGAGCGCTTAAAGAATATTATTCACCTGCTCCCCCCTCAGAGGATCACAGATGGGCTGCCGTTTTCTTATTACTTTCTTTATGCACACTTAAGTGTCACGCTTGGTTACACTCCTCCCCCATCCTCCCACTTTCCCTTTCTCTGTCTCTCTTTCTCTTCGTCTCTCTTGTTGACACTCCTACCCAATATCCACCTCATTCATGTTCTCATGTTATGTGTAGTATGAAAAAATATTCGTGGACTTTCTCAACAATACATGTTATCTTTTTCCCAATAATTTTTTTTACTGTTCTTCAAATATACATTACAATACGCTCTGGACAATATATTACACTAACTAGTAACTTTACTTTATAAGAAGCTCATAGTCATAAATTAAAAACTTAAATATTATGTAAAAAATATTGTTAGAGGTGGACGATCCATCTCTTAACTTAATTTTGAGAGTAAAGAATTACACTGTGTATGTATAGAATTGGAACGTGGCAAAATATAGGATAAAATTGTATGTACATTTCAATCTTTGGTATATTTGCTGCTTGTTTTTATTTTTGAAGGAGGTTGATGTTGTGTGTGTGTGTAAAACTATTCTACATAAAATATGTAGAGAAGAAGAAGTGGAGGACAGATGAAGAGAGAGAGAGACGTGGATGTTTTCATTGGGGCTGGAGTTTGGCAGGAACTGGAAACACACACACACACACACTGGGATAAGGAGAGGCAGAGTGATCTGACAAGATTGGATGGTGGAAGACACACACACGCACACGTAATTTTATGTAGTAGGCCACACGGGAACTATATTAAGAATTCGAATGCAGCCACCCGAAACTCATTAATATTTCAAGTTCGACCAAAAACCCAAGTTTCTCCTCCTCTTCTCTCTCTCTCTCTCTCTTTCTCTCTCTCACTTCCCCCTTTACGTAGGTTTGGATAGCTAAAATCTAAAACCAAGTATTGTATCCCTGTAGACTGTCATATATTATACACGGGAAGGGTCGGGGACAATATATATATTCACACTGTCTCGACCATACATAAATTGTGTCTCTGTCTATGTCCATGTAGTGTGGTAGTGTTGGTGGTGGTGGTGTGTGTGTGTAGATTAACAGTGTGCACAATCCACCATTGAGCTATAAACATTTATTATATTTTCCTTAAAGACACAAGACATGTGAAACGTTGATTAAACGCTTCCGCCCAACCAAATAGACATAATCCTTCGTAAATTTTGGGTTTCCTTTTTCCACCCTCTCAAATGTCTTTAAGTTTTCCTCCTCCATTTCAAATACACACACCCACGCACACACTTTCTCTCTCTTCTTCCTCTCACTCTCTGATTCGATAATCCCTGTTCAGTTCTGGACAATTTTGTCACCGTTAGAAAAATACGGATTAACCAGCGTCTTGTCTTTAAATTATTTTTGGAATTTTTCTCTTGGGAATTTCCATTGTATTTTTTGTCAATTTTGAAAATTTTAAAAATAACACGAATTTTCCATCATTTTATATATTTGGCCTTGGATTAGGTGTCATGAGGAGGGACATAATAGTAGAAGAATAACAAGAGTGTGTAATGCATGCCAATAGAACGCGTAGAGTCAAAATAGATTGGCAAATTGTGAGCATTTGTATACATATTTAGAAGAGAAGAGAGGATCGTGACTGCAACTGTTTGGTGGATGATGAAGGAATATTTCCAGGATGTTTTTTCTTTTTGTAAAAAGTGTGCATATCAAAGAATGACATGTCATGATATCCAGAGGTACACCACCCACTCACCCATCCAACCACACTTAAAGACACACACACACACACGACTTTGAATTTACAATGTGAAATTCTTGGCACTCGTCTCCCTCTTCCTCCTCTACTTCCTAGGGCACTGTACAGACTAGAAATCAGAGTCATAATAATATTATATGGGCACAATAAAATGTTGCAAGATCTTTATACACTGAGGAGGAGGAGGAAGAGAAAGAGAGACTGGAATTGGACGTTCGGGAACTTTTCTCAGGGCAACTATTATGTCTGAGGCCACACACACTCCATGAATATGAAAAGATTCCCGAAAGTGTCTCAGTTTCAGTCTCCTAGTAATGTCGTCCCCACACACTTCAACTTTGTACAGGATTTTTTGTAAAAAAAATTTAAAGGGATTTGTCAATTTCAACCACACACACAAAACACTCATTTAAATATGACAATCGAGATTTATATTATTATTTAACTATTTAGTTCTACCGACAAATTCTAAAGACGAGATTAGGGAAATTGGTAAATGAATATGTACAATGTGTATATTTATACTTGTATTTATAACGCTTAGTGAGCTAGGACAGATTTTTGAACCACTTTCAGGAGGACCTATCACAAAATTTTGTTAAATATACGTAACCGACAAGTACGGTTTTTGGAGAGCGTTTTCTTAAAAAAATTCTCAAAATAATTCATATTTTACAAAAAAATTTTTTGCTTAACTGATCAGCCGTTTTGTGGCAACTTATTTTTTAACAAAAAAGGAGTATTTTTTGTAATTTTAAATGAAAAGCCTTCCACTGTCAGATATTGTTGAATTCTTTGCAAATTTTTTTTCTTAAAACCTGTCCTGGTTCACTGGAATGAATTTTGAAATTCCACTCATTATTCTTTTAAGCGTTTATGCCTACGTTTATGGCTACGTTTGTGGCTACGTTTGTGGCTATTTCGCAACATTCAACTTGAATATTATTGAGCGCTGTGTCATCCCCTGTGCAAAAAATCCGAAATGTTAATTTTTTTGTCACCTTACACAATTATAGAATCATTATTCGGATATTTTGTTTATAAATAATTTAGTAAAAAAACGAAAAAGACTCACGTAAACCCTGAGAATACTCGATTTGAGTCCGAAGTCCACAAACAGCTTCATGAGCAAAACAACTTTGTTTGCCTGTCCAAGAGCCCCAATAAGTTCCATCTCCTTCCACTGGAAGTCTTTCATGTGAACAAAATATTCTCAAATTGTTGGCAGCTGTATCATCAGCCGATACCTGTCACAACAATCATGATTAGAATTAAATTAATCTACTTTCAAATATTATAAACGCAAAGATGTGTACCATGCCAAAAAGAATTCCTCTGGACCGATCAGATCTCATTTGGAATCCAGTGACCACCCCAAGGTTCCCATTCCTCGTCTCAGGACACTGAAAAGTACTGCCCCATGTACCCCAATTGGCATAAGAACTTGTCACAAAATTCTTCCCATTTATTTTTCCACCCGGCTTTGCACAAAAAAATTGGATCCCATTTAATCCTGAGAATTGAAAATTGTCCAGTAATTATATATGACAAAAAATTAAACACGCTAAATAATTTCTTCATACTTTCCAACTAACCTGTATTGTCAAAAGAAAACTTGTAAGAAATCCTCTCTGTCTTGAGTCTCATCCCAGACACAAATTCCCCATCCGGGCATCTCTCCCATAATCCCCAGTCTCCCCAGTGTGTCAGTTTTGGTGAGTCTAGGATTGTGTTGGCCACAACTAAGGTGACACTCACAATCAAAATGCAAATGGAAGGAACAGCACTCATTTCCCTACACTAATCACAATTATCCTAGTATCTCACTTTCAGACCACAAGTCCGTATATTTCTTATCTCTCCGCTTTTTCCTTCAATCCCGATTTCCACACACACACGCAACATACACACACACAAAGAGAGAGAGACAAAGAGGATGTGGGAGAGAATTGGAAATTTTTGAGAGAGAGAGAGAGAAGGACTCTCAATTTATTTCGTGGATTTCAAACGTCCACTCGCAATTGTCTTGTTTTCTTTCCTCGCTCACTTCTAAAATTTCTGACACTCTGACTCTAAATGGAAGAGAGGAGGAACTGGGAAAATATTAGAATTAATCTAATCTTTGACACTACAACCCCAAGCAGAGACAGACACACAGAGAGAACATGCGATGAAAAGCGAGGGCTCTTTTTTTTCCTTTCATCTTATGTAATACAAACATAAGTAGTTAGTCTCATTCAACTCTGGTTCACTATATAAATAAATAAAGTATGTACGGGACATAGGAGGATATATAACAATGACTGCACTTGTATAATCATGCATTGTCATTTTTTTCTAACACAACACATCCCTCAACGTGTACATATAGGACATTATAGTTGTGTGTGACACAAGTAAGGTTTAACTAGAATGAATAAACGGTATCATGTTTCAAAATAAAGTTGAATTTTTGTTCTACCACTTACTGTATAAAATACATGTATGTATGCTAGTGTGTTACACTAAAGAGGAATCGGAGAGAGTGTGTATGTGTATACGTGTGTGTGTTAGGGTGGGTGTGCAGACGTACTAGTTTTATTGGATCAGCAGTAGTAGTGAATAAACTGAAAAAGACATTGATATCATATAAATGACGATGTTGTAATAAGGATCGACGATCGTAATGTGAAGCTGAGGCTGTACTTGGCACAACATCATTGTCATGTAATGGAAGTAATCTTTGTAAATGCGCATAGGTTCTAAAGGCAGAGTCTATTCCAGTGTGTAATGTCGAGGTATAGTTTTGTAGTAAAATTAAATGGAAAAATTATGGTGGAAAAAAATAAATATGTGTATCATGTTACTCCACAGCTGTGAACAGTTTCTCCTTTCTAAGTTTTGAGACGGTGTCAACTTAAAGGCAGGACTAGGAGGGGCAATCTTTTATTAAGAAAAGTACATGTCAGTCGGCTTATCTACTGGAATTTCAAGAGTTCCTTTTGATTCCACAACAGACGCAATTTGAGCTGAAAATAAGGAATAATGAAAGTATTGGCGAATTTTCTACTATCATATAGTTAAATATGGTGACAGCGTAATAATGTACGTTCAACTGTAAAGTGTTTTGGTGGTGAAGGTTAGGACAATTAAAATGAGATGAGTCAGTTGAACCCACTGTATATATGTGTGTGTGTGTTGGAGTGAGTCATAATTATATAGCGACACTTTTGATTAGTAACAGTGAAAGGATTTTTCAATAACATGTCACGCATATTCAATGTATTCTTTTATATTTGGGTTTTATCCACCTTAAATTTTAAATGGATTTAAATGATATTTAAACACATGAGGGATTTCCTAGTAAAATCACAGTCATGACGAGACCAAGTAAACTGATGACACGACGAGCAACAGACAACTGTCAATGTCAAGTGTGGTCAAGTTCAAAAAGCGTGTTCCAAAATTAAATAATTTGTGCAAACTCAACTCTCTCTCTCTGTCTCTCTCTCTCTGTGCGTGTGTACGTCTCTCTCAGTCTGAATGCCAATGTCAACATCTACAACTCAAAATCTTTAAATAGGCTGAATGACACGAACACAGGGTTGTAACCTACATATTGTAATAGATCCCCTCATAGCGTAAGAGATGAGGAACAAAGCAAGCAGATTTTTGATTGAACCAATTAAGACGATTTGGGTTATTGTGACGTTACTTCCCTATGCCTTTTTAGACCAAGTCAGCGTTTCCTCCAGTCAAACATAGTCCCATGGAAATATTTACCATTTGCATCAGTTTCATATTTAGGCAAACCTTCGCCAGGCAATGAAACTGATGATATTGTGTTGTGGATAGAAATTTCTGAAAGAGATGTTGACCTCCCAAATCCCATCCCAGCGCCATCTTATTATTCCGGGTATCAGAAAAGTTTCGAGACAACGTTCCAATAAAAAACGTTTACACTTTGCGTACTGAATGAAGTATAGCTAACTCATTGCATACACTAAACGTCTAAGATACAGAATGGAAGATAGTAGCTGGAGGGCATTGTTTTAATTAAAAGGAGTCATTATTTTGTTAATTGCAACCTTCTCACAGGATGAGTGGGCACATCTCAGGTTTCTATTAGTAAAATTGGACATTGTATGTAGAGCGTCTGTACACCTTGAACAAAATACAATGCCAAAACAATGAGGAAACATTAGCTACATGCAGTCAAGCTCATAGATTTAGATTCAGTCCAGAGTAACCCAAATTTGGGGTAGGGTAAAGGATGAAATTAGGGGTAGAGAGGAACAAATTTGGGGGACACCTTAGAATATGCACCTCAAGGGATATACCCTGTACCGTGCGGGATATACAGTCCTCTCTATAATATAATC
>WJFB01001063.1:0-38461 GCA_009870185.1 Pygmarrhopalites habei
TTATTTGCAAATGTTGCAAAATGATCTGTGGCCGTTCCTTGAGCAAAATGACATGACGGGTTGGATTTTTATGCAAGATGGCGCACCGGCGCATTTTGCACTTCAGGTGAGAGAGTGACTGGACGGTCACTTCGGACCACATTGGATTGGGCGGGGAGTTCAACGCGGAGCTCTCGCTTGGCCACCTCGTTCCCACACCACCAGACTTTTTTTGTGGGGGTTCATCAAGAGCATTGTTTTTCGGAATCCAACAGAAGAGGAACGGCTAGCTGGACACCCTGGCAGACCAAGTACCACCGCCGAATTGGAGGGCGCTATCCGTTTTGCCTTCACTCAAGTAACTCCTGAGATGTGTTACAGAGTTTGTGGGTCAGTGGCAAAACGGTTCAAAGTGTCTGGAGTTAGATGGAGCACACATTTTCAAATAATTTTAATGTCACATTTGGGGCCTCAATCGGTTATTTTTCACGTTAAATATGCAATAAATATTTTCAATGACAATATTTTTCGAGAACCAGTCATCACCAATACTTCACTTTTCCTGTACCAGCTGGTCACGTGGGGCCAGAGACTTGTGCTATACACTGTATATTCTTTGCTCTTTCCACACTCACATTTTTACCCCAAAAAACATTTTTCCCTTTTCCCGACGACGGACCGTTTTTTGTTTTGTCTCCCTTTTCTCTGTGTCTGTGTGTCCCTGTGATTGTAATGACCAAAAAATGGGAAAAAATCTTCCATTTCTCATCTCCCTTCCACACTCTCCTCTCTTCTTCTGTCCTTTTCCTAAATTTCGAAGGTCATTGTTCATCCTCCGACAGAGGCAGAGGGACAGACAGGGGAGACCAAAGTCCAATTGGACAGAGTGTAGACAGTGTAGAGAGAGAGTGGACACGAAAATATTGAATTGAAACGTCCATATAGTAAATTGAATTTTTTTCCTATCTAAAATATACTTTACTCAGCTCATCTCATTGATAAATGGAAGGAGGAGAAGGAACAAGTTGCAACATAAAGAGTAAATTTGAGAGGATAAATCTCTCTCTCCTTGTCTTATCCCACTCTCTCTCTCTCTCTTATTGACTCTCTCTCTCTCATGTGTGTCAGATTGATACAGTGTAAATATTTTTAAAGTAATCCTACACCCTTTTGTTCAATCCCCTAGTCTCCTCCGAAGCATTAACTAGAACTAAGACACACACACGCAGGGAGAGAAATAGAAGGCTGATTAATTTTCCTCAGCAAACCTCTCTCTCTTCCAATACTGTCTTCTATTTTACAGCTAAGCATCTAAGACACACACAGTGGAAAGAAGTATATGTGGAAGGAAAAAAAAGACTATTTATTTTTCTGTCTGAGAGTCTTGTTATTGTTCTTTACATATTATAATAACACACATAAGGCCCCTGTATGTAGGAAGTGCCCTCAAGAAGGAGAGGTAAGGGTTGGACGGAGGAGGGAAGGATCATTGGACGAGAGAGAGAGAAAGAGAGTGAGAAGGTGGCCGGGGCGCAAAGAGAGATGAATTAGACATGGTCGTAAAATCATTTTTCACTCCTTCACAAAAGCTTTATTTTTCCTCACTTTGGTGTGGCTATCTATCAATCAGAGCTTCCTGTACCAGAGAGAGAGAGAGAGAGACGACTGAAGGCACAAGGGCCCACAGAGAGAGAGGGAGAGTTGGAGAGAAGATACCCTGATTGAATTCCAATTGGACAACTCAAGAAGGTCGGTCAAAGGCAGGGCAGCTCCCTTTTTGTCCATGATTGGATGCTGAGTGGATGCATTAAAGCGGAAAATCCATCCACACAAACACACACACTCTCTCTGACTTTACACACACACGCATTTACATTTTTGACCATCCTGAAGCATACACAGTTCTTGGACAGAGGGATTAGGTGGAAGGGACTCTGTTGAGGCTGTGAAGGAACACAATGTATTACACATACTACAGCCACAATATCTTTTGCAACGGAGGGGTAAGAGTAGAGAAGAGGAGGAGGATTTTCTTGTGGCGTATCTTGCTTTGAAATCCGATGGCTCGAGTCATGGAAGGCGCTGGGGTGAGTGAGAGAGGAACAGTTTTATGGTGATGCGGATCACCCACCGAGCAAAAGATTGACTTAGTTCTTCTTCCGAGGAAGAAGGAGAAAAAATATTATTATATTTCTACTCTTGCCAAGTTCTTTGCCGTGTGTTCTACTCCTCTCCTCTGAAAGTAGAAGTGTCTGTGGAAAGTCTACAGAGACCTCTTTTACATTTTAGAAGGATGGAGAAGGGCGACGAGTGAACCCCCCTGGAGCGACCCTCCAGCATACATGAAGTATATTCTAACCAAACTAACATTCTCTCTTTTGAAACTCATCGAAATCTATATTATTAGAATTTACAATTGAAGAGCTGGTCAATTCTCTCTCTTCTTTTTCCCTATAGAATTTGTCCAGTATGAAAAACTGTGTGTGAGGAATTATAAAGTTAATACTCTAATAATCCTCAAAAGTCCATTAGAAAGAGAGAGAGAGATGGGTTCGTATAGTGTTGCATTTAATAAAAAAGGAGGGAAGGTGAAGGAGGAGAAGGCGAAGCGTTCAAGGGGATAATTGGGCAAAGAATAATAATAACATTACGGGGGAATGAAGGGATGCTCAACGGGTGTGGGTTTCTCTCTTTTGAAAAAGAAGAAGGAATAGAGGGACAATGCTGAGTGAATGTAGTGCACTTTGACACAGGCGGGTGAAGTTTCAAATTTCAACATTATTCTTGTACATGACGGTGTAATTTTCTCGTGGCTTCTTCTCATTTCTATGGCTATGGAGAGAAAGAGAAGAATGGGAGATTTACTATTGCTTATTACTATTGCTTATATTACTTTTGGTTGTACAAAGTACACTCTGCGTATGTTATCTAACATTATGTATTGGGGGAAGATTTGAGAGGAAGGTGACGACTACCTCCTGCTTGGTTTCTCCTCTGTTTCCATTGCCCCTCTCTCTCGGTCGGCAACTTTTTTCTTCCTCCTTTGCCTTCCCTGCTTCTTCTACTCGTCAAGCTCAAACTTGCCCAGGTTCATTATGACGGAAGAGGGGGACGGTGCAATTCATGGTTAAGTGTGCTACTTGAAAAGTTGAGTCTTCCAGTCTCTTCAGATGAGAAGATGGAAGGGGGGCTTCAAGGTGTTCCAAGACATTTAATGTGAATGGCAATGGCACCCTTTTCAATTACACTTGAGCTAGGAGTGTGGTCGTTGTAATTACGACGACGGGGGAAGAGCCTCATCCTCTTCTGCTTCTTCTTCACCCCCTCCCACATTTAATATCTAAAACCAGATGAGAGAGTCAAGACAGTTTACATTTTCCATTCCACATCCATTTAGGGGTTGGGTGCAGCTGGGTGGAATAGTTGAAAAAAAATTCCCCGGGTTTCTTCCCGCCTGGATCTCTGGGATCCTTGAACTTGACTCAATTATTTAATTAGAATACTAATAATATTGATAGAAGGTGGAGTAGTGGGAAGCCACACACTCAAGTAGGAATTGTTGATAAATAATAAATGAGTATCCACACACACCCTTACAAACATTGAGGGGTGTCAAAGGGGAAATGTATGGATGGGGAGGGGAACGTGTTTGGAAATGTTTTTTGGGAGTCTGTCAGCTCAGTTTATGATGACCGTTTCCTCCTGAATCTATTAAAAAAGGATATCTTGGAAGAGGGGAAGAAGAGGAGGAGGAAGAGGAGGTGATCTTTTCCAATGCAGTGGGGTGAAGGAGAGGAGACCGCAGAGAGTGAGAGTGGAAGGCGTATAAGTGAATTTCCCCGTATAAAAGTTATCAACTTATGAATAGATGAGGGAAAGGAGTGAGCCTCACTCCCTCTTCTATCCGCTCTCTATAAATATTCTGGATGTGTGTTGAGTGTGTATGTGTGTGTGACTCCAAGGCCAATCTAAAAGTATTGACTGGGGAGAAGAAGAGGGAGAGAGATGATACAGTTCAAGTTGAAGTGGTTTGTTGGGGGATCGATTTAAAAATGGGTATTTTTATTAAAAATGAAGTGCCTCCTTCAATATGAGATGGAACAAGGGTGGGGGATTGTGTGTGTGTAGGGGATGTATAATGTAATAAATTCAAAGTACAAACTCCTCTTCAGCAACCCCGTGTACACTTTATGTAGGGGTGATATTGGAGTCGGAGGGGAAGACTCTTTCACTGCCACAGCACAATATTGAATATTCCAAAGATTCCTCTTTTTCAGAATTTTCTCCCTCAAAACTCAACTACCGGCGGTCGACCCTCATCTAACTACCTTGCTCAACCTTAAATATTGCCAAGAAGTCTGTATCATCAACATACAACTTTATTATGTACTTTGGGTACACATTTTGGTGGCTGTGTGGAAGGCTTTTAATTACGAGCGTACTAAGGAGTGGACATATGTATACAAGCTACTCGAGTAAACGTGATTAAAAAACAAATGCTTAATCCATATTAAAAATATCAACACTCATCATGACACTTTGTACAAACCACAATGAAAAATTTAATACCTGCCAAACACAAAGGAGGATTCACGTTGGTATTTTAATATTAGCTGTGCAAAATTCTTAGTGTGTAAGGATTGACCGATTGACGATGGAGAATTAATTCCTCTTCTCTCTTCCTCCTGCTTGAATAATGTGCATGGTTTTACAGTAAGAATGTTTATATGAATGACTCAATGTGTTTGGTGTGTAAGACGATATGATGGTGAGAGAGTGTGTTGAGTTGGCATAGGAGATTTAAAGGAATATGTAGATATGACTAAATGTGGATCATGTATGAGGACAGGATATTGTGGTGTGTAACGTGATAATGAGTAAAGGATGGCAATGCCAAACGATTAAAATAATACTATGACTAATTAATACAATATGTAACTCCCACGTTCAAAGACACTAGTTAAATCTTTTATTACAGTCGAGTAAAAACAACAACTCTAGAACCATGTGGATTTTGGTTAAATGGCCAAGTCTCTGGTCACATTTGAAAATGACTCCAGTTCGATTCCTGGATGATTCGTGACATTAAAATAAAATGGTCGATGATGATAAATGTAACTGAGCGCTTAGATTTGCGTAGGTAGTCTTCATTCGGCTTTGTTATTCGGGTAACAAAGTGGAATGAAATTTGTGACAATAATTCATCAATCTGAGACCTTTTTTGCTTCTGGCTAATCAGAATTAAACATCCATTCAAAGCTGTTCATTTTAACGTTGCCTTACTTAAATTCGTCTATTTTTAATTCACCGAACTTCCGCTCCAGAGCATCCAAGAACAGAGCACAAAGTAAATCCACTCTCCGAATGATCCAAACTTTCCACATCCTCCCAATATGCTTACATGTTGTCAATCAGGCCAGACTCTCTCCAGACTGCATTGACTGTGGTGAGTGTGTGTGAGTGCGTGTGTGAGAGCGTTTTTGTTTGTGAACAAAGTAAATGAGATTGACAAAATAGATAGAGAGAGGAGATATGATTGTAATTTATAACCTGGTGATATGACCAAGTGCGAGGATGTCTTGTCTTCCCAGCCCAAGGCACTCTTTACCAGAGACAAGACAAGAGAGTCGCTACAGATCCGTCGTGTGTGCGTAGGTATGTGTGTGTAGTGCGTATGAGAGAGTGAGAGAGAGAGTAGAACTGAAAGTGAATGTTAAATTCCCGTCACGATTCCCCCCGAAATATGACGAAGGGAATGTGCACGAGACATGTGTAACTTCCGCAACGTCAAACACAAACATATCAATGCTTCATATACAATATATGAAAGTATTCCTTCTTGTGAGGAGAGTGCGTGTGTGTATTAATATAAAGGGATGAGGAGAAGAGAGAAGGGGGTTGATGCTGCTGCCTCCACATACACGAGACCGATGGAGTTTTGTCAAGATTGTATTATGGAGGATGAGGAGGGAGGAGGAGGAAGGGGTTTGTATTTGATAGACCGCCGAACCATTCTTCCCCCTGATCATCATTATTCTCAAGATCACTCCACCAACACTGTCTCTGCTGTCATCTCCCTTCGCCTCACTTCCTCCCCACTTTCTCCAGAACATCCAAAGAACCAACAACCCTTTGATTTCTTCTCCTCCAGTCTCTCTCAAAACTATACTCTATTCCTCATTTCATTTCGATTCGCCTTTGACTTCTCACCAGAAACATTCCCTCCCTCTCCCACTCTCTTTACAGGCATGCATGCGACGACCAAACATCCGTGAACTCTAATGCACTGTCAACTGACTGTGGAAAGTAGCTGCCAAGGAAAAAAAAGTTTCTCCCCTTCCCATCTTCCTCTCTCCCTCTCACACATGCATCCACTCTGCCCTTCACAAACTATTTACTCTTCGCCTTTGCGGTACAAATACAAATTACAAAAAAATACAAAATTCAAATTCCAACATTCCAACAACATCCACGATTTAAAAACAACTCTTCTATTTAAGGCAATTTCGTGGGGATCGAGTACACTACAGTATGTAGCTCGAGATACTTGAACAAGACTCATTTCCATTTCGTTTTGTACACAAAAATTCATTCACTCTCTCCCATATTTTCCATAGCTCCATTCATAGGATGAAGATGACTGTGCTTCATAAATAAATTAAAACAATTAACTCCTAACTAATCATGCGGATTCTCTCAAATCCATATTAAATTTAAAAGCCACATGAACAAAGATTCTTGGCAAAGAAAAACCAGCTTCGCTTTAAGACGTGAATTTAATTGAGATAATAATAAGTTTGAGTTTCTTTTCTTCCAAGTAATATTTATTAAATCCAACAAGAAAGGATTCTTCTAATTATTATTGTCACATTTAATTTAATCAAACGTTCTCAGCACACGAGGAGGAATTCCTTGAGTCAGTGAAGGAAAGAAAAGTGAAGGGAAAAAAGTCTTTAAAGTTGATGACTAAAACAATTCTTGAAGATGATTCCCATTAATTCTCTCATTCTGTCTACCTCTTTCTCTCTCTGTCGTGAGAGAAGGAATATAAAAAGTGAATCATTTCATCCTGTAGATCATGTTAGAATTTGCTTTTGAAATCTCACACACTCTTCTCTCTCTCTCTCTCTCTCCACTTTGTACAATGTATCTGAACGTAGAGAGACACTTAGCCAGAATGGAGAGAGTGTAATCAGAATAAAGTAAAATGCAATGATCCCGTTAAGGCTTAAAAAGACAGTGGATGGAGGAAGGAGTTCAAGATAATAATATAAGACGCACACACACACATCCGCCATAGGGAAATCTAGTTAAGGAGATGAAATAGTGTCTGTTCTTATGGTGATGAGCATTTGTACAGAACAGAGGAAGAGAAGAGTCAGTGGTGGTTATTCGGTGGCACGATCATATCAACTCGGTTAGCTCTCTCTCTCTCTTTCCATTTCCCTCTGAGAGAGAGAGAAGTTTAAAAGGATCCTCTTGGATTTTAGCACGTCATTCATTCATTCCATGGGAGGACATTATTTTCTTTTCTCTCTCTCTCTCTCTCCATGTAATTTCACCATGACGAGTGAAGACCAACACTCATTTAGTCTCTCTCACGACTCGACTTGCATTATTTCCCCTCCTTCTCTCTCTCTCTCTCTCTCCTGTCCTCTTGTCATTGTCAGCCAAAAAAGAAAGAGAAGAAATTTTTGCTCCTCATACTTTAAATATAATACACTTCCTCCCTCCTTCTCCTCCCACCCCACATGACTGACAATCACGGGGATGAGAGAAAAGGGACTCCGATGAAATGGAATAATTTCCCTGTAAACTGTTCCACACTTTGTGTTCACCTCTGAACAGTCAGCATTACAATGTAAAGAATTTGAATTAGAATGGGATTGATCAGAGACGGAGGAGAGAGAGACATGCATTTGAGCGATTAGGAAGAATCTTTCGTGTAATGGAGCAAGTAGGAGAGTGACGGGATGAAAATGATGACAGTCATCATCATCATTTTCCTTACATTTCCCCCCAACGGCCCATTAGAAGCCAACCCAAGACACACACACGCCACGCACTCACACACCTCACCCAAACTAAATGCAAATGGGGGGATGGAGAGAGAGAGAGAGAGAGAGAGAAAGTGTCTAATGAAAATATAGAGGAACATCCCATCCCCCTCATTTTCTCATTGTGTGTGTATGTACGTGTGTGTGTGGCGGGATAGAAGAGGATGGCGGTCTCTCTGGGCTGGCTGGCTGGCTGTGGGATGAGAGAGATTAAATGAATTAAACTACTCATATTAATTTCAAATATATAACGCTGTTCCTTCCTTACATCATCATCTCCCTCTCTCACACACACACTAATACATAAGTATACAAGAGGAGAGAGAGAGAGTTTGAGGTTGGATTACGCGTGTCTGTGTCTCACCCTCTCCCTTCAAAGTTTGGAGTTGGATTAGGCAGGAGACAAGGCTTTCCATTTCTTTGGTTTTGTGTCGTTCGTCTCTGATGACATTGGCAGGTTGTTCCAGACTCCGCCCTTCTTCTTCTTCTCAAAAACTTTTTTGACAATGACGACACAGAAATATCGCGGATAATATTAGTTGACTTTGTATTTGGAATTAAATATTAATTTCACCCAATGTACACAGCAGGAAATGTGGATACAGGGTATAGTAAAGAGTTGAAATTAGTTTGATGAATGTAGTAGTTTCGTTGTGTGTGGGTGTGTGTGTGTGTGGTTAAGCTATGTGTGGCAGAAGAGTGGTGGGGATTTTAATATAAATTTAAATTCTATATTCCCTCCATCTTGTCTAATTTCTTGGAGAAATTTCTGGGGAAAGTTGGGGAAAGAGAAGAAGAGTAAGTTGTGTCATTCCCAATGTTGATGAATTTATTACAGGGAGAAAGGGAGAGAGTGGGTGAAAGTTTTTATAGTTGGACAGTGTTTTGCGAAAGAGGAAAGAAGAAACAAGAACTTGGCTTTTGGATTCCTTTTCTCTGACAAATCATGAAACTACTGTTCTCGTTCTACAGTGTAGAACGAGCCACACACAGACACTCCTTTCTCCGTGTTTGTTCGTTATGGTGAGAGTGTGGAAATTGGAGTAGGACTAAACATGGGGAAATCCTGGCCAGTGAGCATTTAAGAGATTTCTTTATAGATTCAGATTTAGAATAGGGTCATCAGAGAGACTCGGATGGATAAACACACACAGAGATGTAAAAGTGAGAGAGAAAAGTATTTTTCCTTCTCCTGTTCGTATTGGGCTAAAACCCGAATATACAAAATAAATAGAGAGGGAACAGGGAGAGGAGGAGGAGGAGGAGGAGAGGGAGGGGATGAGAAGGGGAAGGAAGAAGAATGGTTTAACCGGATGGATTTTAAGCCATCCTTTGTCTCCCTAAGGAACCATTTTTCACGGGAGCAAATAGGGAGCATCACTCCACGCTGTGATCCTCCCGGAGAAGAGAGAGAGGAAGAGAGAGAAAAAATAATAAGGAAAAAGCGCTCTCGACTGGGCATCAGGTGTGGGGCCCGAGATCGACCCTTAAATCAATGAATCCAGCCCCAACTAAACAACCCTCAAGAGAGAGAGAGAGAAAGAGTCTGGAGAAAGAAGAGACAGAGTGGAAGAGGGAGGGAGCCGACGTTCACCGTCCTCCGCTTACAAGACAACTTGTCTCTATTTCTTTATCCATGTTTACTCCTCTCTACTCTCATCCCCCTACAAATATCAACTGTACATCTTCTTTCTCTCCCTCCAAGTCATTCCAATACGACGGTACGACGAAAGAGAGAGATAGAGAGTGGAAGGGAAAACAAGACAAACTTTCCCACTTTCTACGTATCTCTCCGCTCGCAATTTCTCCCTCATCTCCATCCCCATCCCCAAATAAAATACACAAATTTTTCAAATTCCCTTTTAAACCCTTCTCCTCCTCTCCTCGCTATCCTCAAATGGACCGTCGTCTCCAACTTGTCCAGGTGGATCCAACTGTTCACCAATTTTGGGAATTAATTTAATGGACTCGATTTGGAGAACCCCCCGTCATTCTAGAATAGTCAGAACATTCTTCTTGTTTGACAGTCATCCTAGACTTGTACACTTTAACTGTGGAAGATCATGCCAAAGGTTAGAGTTGATTAAAAAACAGAATCTTCTTCCTCTTCTCTCCTTTCCGGGAAAAAGTTTAAAATGTCACAGAGGAATGAGAGTGGCCCTGGTATTTTGGAAAAGGATACAACTGTGTGTGTGCCTGCGAGTGTGTGTGTATAAGAAATAATTAGGACAGAAGACATCAAGTCACACACACAAAGTTCCCTAGTGACAGACAGCATGAGAGTCACGAGAATTTAAAAGCACTTTAGAAAATTATTATATAAGTTTCCTTATGCTGTGTGTGTGTCGTGTCTTCTCTGTCTTTTCCCGTAAGTTGAGCTGTCCTTGCTTTTTTTTATTCTCTTATGTGAGGGAAGGGAGGAGTGGGTGGAGGTCCAAGTCGAATTTCTTGTCATCATCCTCAGCTACAAGGAAATATAAAATGTAAATCGTAAATACCCGGGTAACTTGGTAAGCCATAGGGTAGTGAGGCTGCTGTTCCTTCCCCCAGTTTTTACTCCCGTACAAGTTTGAAGGCTTCCCTTCCCTCTCTCTCTCTCTTCGGAGGATCCAGAAAAAGGAGAAAATGAATGGAAAGTTTCATAGTCCTCATGACATCCTCGAGTCTGAGGAGGAGGAGGAAGCGGAGGAGGAAGGGAGAACGGAGAAGGGAGAAGAGGAATCGTAAATTCGGAGGAGGAGGAACTCATTGGGGAAAATTAATTAAAAGTAATAGAGATTCAAGTAAGAACCCTAGCCGTACCTAATATTATATCTAATATCCCCTTCTCCTCCAACACATCAAACCCTCAGTTCATGAAAATAGAGAGACATACAGTGAAAGAGTCGAGCTTTGATGAAGAAAAATTTCATTTAGTTCCCTATTTATTATTGTAACTACCGTACAAAATACACAGTCTTCCCCCCACCATTACACACACAGCCAGGCACGGGGGAGAGAGAGTTTACATTCTTACTTCATATTACATTGTCTATCCTCCTTTCTCCGTCCCTCCGTGAAGGTAATATGGCTTCCGTATTGTACACATTGTATTCTACACATGAAACATTTTGAGAGATGCACATGAGGGGAGGAACGGGAACCAAAGAGCCCTACCTCTATTAAGGGTTATTAGGAGCGGGAGAGAAGAACGAAAGAGGGAGAAAGACGCACTTTCTTTTTTTTCCTCCTCACTTTTTTCCCCGTCAGCACAACTAAAATCTGGGATTTAACGTGCAAAACAAAGCCACGTGGCTAGTTTATGACCCCTCAACGCCCTTGCCCTGTATTTTATTACAAAGAATTGAAAACAGACACGGAGAAAAGAGGATGGTGTGTGTGTGTGTGTGTGTGAAAGAGAGAGTGTGGAGTGGATGAGGGGGAAAGTTTAGTTCAATCAAAAATATTGAAGGAAATTCTTTTACTCTGGGGTAATTTACTTGCACTGTATTTTATGCGCGGAGAGAGAGAGAGAGAGAGAGAGAGAGAATTCGATTACAGAAGGACTTTCTCCTTATAGAAAGTGAGAGTGAGGAACTACAAAACATTCTTTCGACAAACAAAACTCTTGTTTCAAAAATTACACTTGACTGGAAAGTTTGTTAAAGGCACAGCAGCGGAAAGGAGAGACAAACATACGTAGCGAGACACACACACACACAGTAAGTACAAGTGAAAAGGAAAGAGAGAGAAAGGTTTTTGCTTTTTGGTGCCCTCAACCATTTTATTGGCTTTTTCTCCTCCCCTCACCGCCTCCTCTCCACACTGGAGACTGACAAAGAAGAGAAAAGAATGAGCATTAATTCTCATATAATACAGATGAACTGCCTCCTGATAAATCTACTCCTCCCAAACACACACACACAGTTCACAGTTCAGGATCCCCTTTTGCGAAGGATTTGAGAGAGAAAGGGAGGGAGGGGTATGGAGAGTGTGTGGCCACCAGATGTGTTTCCAGAGAAAGGGAAGAGGATTTGGACTAGGAATACAAGTGACAGACTGTTTATACCTACTTTATAGACAATTTTCTTGACCGTAAGAGTGGAGGATAGACAATCCGGGAGTGTTTGTTGTTCTCTAGCTGTGGCTGTACATAGCGAAAGTTTATTGAAAAAAACTGAGCATGTCATTCCATGTTCATGTCATTCTGAGCGAGGACGATCAAGTCGAAATAGAGTGATTTGATTTGATGCCTGAAAGAAAGACTTTCTCTCTCTCTCTCTTTTCGTCTGTGTCTGACTCGGCTGACGCCGAAATGAAATCAAGTCCGCCGGACTGTACAGACAGCATCCTCGTCTACGCTTACCATACATACTTTCTACATGTATAAAGAGGGAGAGAGAGGATAAGGAGCTACACTTTATTAAGTTTTCTTATGTCAACAGCAAATTCAATCTTTCCTCTCAGTCTTATTCTACTATCAAACATCTTCCTCCTCCTCATCTAACTCTTGTCCCTCTTCCGACTCCATTCCTACAACATGTACACACATCTATGGACTCACGTCCACCTCATCTATACCCGGATGTTGGAACATGGCACGTACTTATGCATGTAACGGACGTGCTTCTTCCCAGAACTTGATTTCCCCCAAAATTTCTCTCCCTTCCTTCTATCCATCTTGTGCTGGGAGGCTTATTTTTCTTATTTGCAAAAGACAGTCTATTTAACCATGACCACATCAAAATGACTTTTTTTGTGGGGCGGAGAAGCAGAGGGAACGGGGAATATGAAACGATTAATTAGCGGGGTCTGTGAGGCCCTACACACACTCCGTGTGTGTGTTTGTATCTAGACTCTTTTATCTCGGGAGTGGCGCCGATACACTCGCATGATACAAAACAGATGCTCCATAAATTGCAAGGGAAATCCTGAGGAGAAGGAAATGAATTTCTTCATTATCTTCAATGTACTATGACAACCAAACCTGTATTTCCCTCCAACAGAATTTTTGAATAATAAAAATCCCACGAAAAATACAGGCAAGTCAAAATTCCTAGTAAAAAATTTTCAACGTTATTAAATTAAATTTTAATTAGTTTAAAACTGAAACAAAATTATAAATGGATGCTTCCAGTAAAAAAAAATTTACCGGGAGGAATTTGACAACTCCACCCAGTCAGCCATACTACACTATCCAGGACGTTGAAAACAGTCTACCCAAAATTCCAGTAGTCAAAAAGAAAGTTGAGAAACCCCGTCTTGACCCCTACGACAATAGTATAAATAATAAACTAATTAAAAGGAATAATTTCATTATCCCTGACCCTGACCCTGCCAACAAAAATAATAAAAACCCAAGTATAAAGCAGCCCAAGGATCCTCTAAATAATCCCCGGATAATCCAGGAAAAACGTCAAGAGACAGCAAGAGTCAAGAATCAAGATGCCATCATTCCCATCCCTTGGTTTGTCCGACCTTTCGTCAACACTTCGTTGGAAAGAGCTAATGGGAAGGCAGCCAGAGTGTACAAATTGGGTCTTCGGACACCTGAAGGGAAAACCCGGGATGTGTACATTATTCTTCTTCTCTATCAGTCCGTCATCGGGGCTATCGGTACACACACGCATACACACAATCCGTACAGAACATTTTCAAGTTTATCCGAATCTAACTCAATTTTTTTACAAAACTGAAAAGGTGGGATAGCCGTTGGAATTGAAACCGGGTACATTACACTCCCGAATCGTCCAGCAGCAACAGCAGCAGCAGCCCTCGGCACAGAAATTGGAAAACAAACTGCCCAGTCTGCTTTCATGGCTAGTACGACATTGGTCTGGCTATCTGTCAAGAGAGTCGCTTTCGCTGGACTCCTATTCAATTTCATGCACAAGAATATTGAAGAAGTAATTACAAAAATTTGAATACACATTTTGATCATTTTTGAAATATGTTTCTCAATATAAATAGATACGCGGAAAGTCAGACTGGAAGAATTCGGCCATGACCGGCGCCATGTGTGGTTCTCTATTTGGTTTACGAGGCAAAGTTGAGAGTACATAATTTTTAAAAATATTTAAATACCATTAAATTGATTTCCAAATTTAGGAGGGGCTCGAGGTGCTTTCATGGGTTGTACAATTTTCGCAGCGTTCGCAGGGATGTCCGGAATGTTGGACGACATCAAGAAAAAGAATCGAGCAAAGTAAAAAGACTTTCAAAAATATCTGATAATGTTCATTATTTAACGAACATGTTGATTCACACACACACACTCTCTCTCGGCACTCAAATGTCTCATCGGAACCCCAGCTGACCCATAACTCAACTATATTATGTAGGGGGGATTGTTAAGTGAGGTTGAGGGGTGGTTGGTTGGGTTCGGGAGGGTAGTAATTGATAGGTATCGATTCAACAATATCATTAGTATTCCAGAGTGGAAAGAGAGAGTGTGAAAGACGCCTACCCTCTCTCGTCCCTTCTTTAATCTAGTTTAAGGAGTCGGCGGGGTGACGGAAAGAGACGATTGTGTGAAAAAATAGAGAGAGAGAGTGAGACACACACACTCACAATACAAATTCAATTACCCATCTTCCCACTTGTGATCTTATTGTCATTCTACCATCTGAAATCGATTTCTTGTCCTTTCCCTCCCCCCATCACACAATCCCAAATGCAGTCTTGGGTCGCCTTGAGTGTGGCCATATTCATCCAACTTTATTTTATGTGATGGAACCTTTTGTCTCCTCCTCCCTTCTTCTTCTCCTCCATCTCCTCCATGGTGTATGGACAGGGTTGAATATAGTGGGGACTGTGGGACAGCATCCTCAATGGTTCATTAAGAACAACATCCCCTGGCCTCAAACAATTGTAGTTCCTCCCAATGACCCTCATTATTTACATTTATAGCCCCCACGCTCTGAATTTTTATGTTCTCAGAAACGAACAGCCACATCCATACACACACACGCACACACGCACACCATCACACGTCCCCCCACTTCCGAGACACAACAATAACAACCCAAAAAATCCATGTTTCTCCATGGATCGCATTATCACCGTATTATTATCATCATCATCTTCCCCTCTCTCTCTTTGTCTCTGACAACCAGGGGAAAAATACGATTTATAAAAAAATCGTCCATTTTCCTCCACACTACATTACAGCCGTGTCATATACACACAACTCTCTCTATTTTTTATTTTCCTGTGAAATAGCACCAAACTTTTGTCGTGTACTAGTGTATGTGTATGTGTGTGTGGGATTTTCCCTCAACTTTTGAGGCCACTTGCAGTACAAGAGAAAGTCCAGAAGGGATCAGCTGTTCTCTCCCCCAATGAATCTTCCCCTCTATTCTAGCATGAATCTCTCGTACCTAGGAAAGACAAGGATGAACGACCATTCTTTGATTGTCTCCGTCGTCGGTCAATCTTTAAAAGAAAATCCTCAACCGGCCTCTCTCTTCGCCTAAATGGAATTTTCTGTGGACAGAAAAATTATCAAGGTA
The DNA here is from genome assembly GCA_009870185.1 of Pygmarrhopalites habei. Lineage (NCBI taxonomy): Eukaryota > Metazoa > Arthropoda > Collembola > Symphypleona > Arrhopalitidae > Pygmarrhopalites > Pygmarrhopalites habei. The sequence continues at coordinate 15,527 of WJFB01001063.1, forward strand.
TGAACAAAAACTGTAGCACACACAGAGATTTATTAATGCTGGGATCTCAATCCAATGTTTTTGTTGTGTGTGCGTGTGTGTCAACATCATTTTGTATTGTAATTGGTGTCAATATTGCCCATCGAGGACAGATTAGAGCAGTGCTTAAAACAAATAACTGGATTATTTCTACTCTTTGTTCTCTATTTACTTTGTCCTGTACAAATCCTCATTTTCTCATCCCAATTCACGTGCTCTAGTAGTAAAAATATGGAAGGAAGAGGAGGATTTCTGGTCATTGAACCTGAGCCAATTGACATTCAAACGATTTTTGTGTAACAGGTCATTCGGTCTTTATACAGTTTTGTTTTTTTGTCTGAAAAAAATGGCTCATGTACATTCGCTTTCTCTTTGAATTTCCATTAAAGTAGAACAGAAAAATTCAAATTTAATTAGAATTGCATCAATTAAATTGCATTTCAAAAGGTTGTGTAACCCTAATCTTGAGAATCTAATTAAATCCTCCAAAGTTAATTAAATTGAGGCTGTACAGGAAACTGTTCTCAGTCTGTACAACTGTACACAAACAAAATCCTGCACTGATTCTACTTTCCAAAGTTCTCCGTTAGACGATATAATTTGCCATTTAAAAGTTGATATTACACATCGACCATGCTCAATAAATTGCACACACACTTTCTTCCTCTCCTTTCTCTTTGTGTCTACGGAACAGAAAATGCGGAAGTAGACAATCTCAAGTGTGTAGAATGTCTATATCTATAGGAAAAGAGAGAAAGGTGTAGTAGTAGTGGATCTGGACTCCTTGTTCTATAATAGAATTAGAAAAGGGCAGTGGGAAGGATAAAACCCTCCACCACATCTTCTGCCCAACTCAATCGAATTTTTTACGACCTTTCTTATGAACTTGTTCAGGTCTCTTCTCTTCCTTCTCCTCTAATACACAGAGTCATGGGAGGAGGACACAGGTGCATCTAATACCGAACCCAGTGGCTGGTATTATTTATTATTATTACATCTCTATATCCTCTGTACATGTATTGTATAGTAATAATACAATACACATGGATTATATATATATAAGTTCAAAATCTCCAGCCCACTGTCTCTTTTCTCCTCCTTCTTCGCATTGATTGAAATTCCCCCACACACAAGTCTTCATTTATTCAACCATTATCTTCCCCCTCCCACCCTCCTCCTCCTCCCAGCACGTTTACTACAATATCCATGTATGTCCTCACTAAAATAAAAAAAAAGTTACCCACCTCTCCCTCTTGTTCTTCCTCTCCAACCAAAAACACAACCAGAGAGAAAGCATTCTCAACTTTCACTACCAATGGTCTTCCCTCCTCCTCCTCCAACTTTCAAGTCTCCTGTAAAAAAATCCTGGTTCTATTTTACTTCTTTTTTCTCTCTCCCTGTTCCATTGTACTACTTTATGCACTTTGACAAACATTTTGAGAAGGTCTCGACGGATTTTCAAATTCAATTTAAGTCCATGTATGAAACATAAATACAAATTTCTCCGTCCCACCATTCCATGAACTTTTTGTTTCCCTCTCAGAATCTCGTCTTTCACCTTGAGTAGGAGGAGGAGGAGGAGAAGGAGAGGCATAAAAGACATAAGGGAGAGTGCAAGAGAAATTAGGTAGTGAAAGTAAAGTGAGGGAGAGAGAGAGAGGAAAAAAAGTAAAAGGTCGGGTAAGTTTGGACGGTGAGGAAACTGGTGTAAGTATTTTATAGGAAAATCGATGTGTGTGTGAAAAGAGAGAAAGAAAGAGTGGCTACAGTAGTGGAGGAGGGAGGAGGAGGATGGTGGGATTGCCCTGTGGCCTGTCATGAAATGTAATATGTTGGATGTTGGATAACGACTTTGCTTTATGTGCTTTCCTTTTCTCTTCCCACCTCTTCTCTACCCTCCCGAGGAATTTTGAACAATGATCTTCCACGTTTGTTTTATTACCTCACCCACCGTCATGACACTCACGAGAGACATGGCGAGCAGGTATGTCTCTCCACAGTCACACACACACTATAGCCATATCATTTTGTGGGGATATACCATTTAGCTTTGGACAGAAAGTATAAAATAGATTTGGAACACTGTTAAATTCCACAACTCTCCTGTGTGTGTGACCGGATCCCTTACACATTTAGCGTACTGTGTAGCCATATATGTAGTACGAACATAGAAAGGATATTACCTTCGAAGAATAAGTGTGTGTGTGTGTCGTCTGATCTGTAGAAAACTATCATAAGAATTTTCTGTCTTTGTCTTCTTCAACTTTGCCTATGTCCAAAAAAGCTATGAATTTCGAGGGTTATCCCTCATAATAAATTTTCTATATACTGTATAATGTGAGGAGGAGGCGGAGGATGATCATTATGAGGTAAGGATGGGGGGACAATGATATTGATATGGAATTGATGATACTGATTCTTGAGTTTTTAGGAGCTTCTACTTAACAGTGAGAGTGTGTGTATGTGTGTGTGTGTGTGTGTGTCGTGGGTGGTTCGTTGGATGTGTAAGAATGCTCTTTAGTCAACTGAATGCCTACCGTCTTATTGGTTTGGAGAATGAATGAGAATCTTATACGTGTGTGTGGAGAGAGGGGGGAACTGTGGAATACTAGATGGATATATTATAGAAAAGAAGAATTGAAGACGATTTCGAGCTGAGCAATATGGCGATATGATGATGGATGTCGTAAAGTGTGTCTGTATAGAAAGAGTGTGTGTGTGAAAGTGAGAGAGACAGAGAGGGAGGGAGAAAATTATGGAATTTATTGACACTTGGATTCCTATAGACCCCCTCTGGATAATTTTAAGCCATATTGGTCAATTTTCTATTCAATAGTTCCGTCCCCTCGAGGGAATCTTTCCTTCTCCTCCTTCTTTTTCTTTGTCCTTTGTCCCGATTCACCTTCCAGGCTTTCTCTCTCTCTTTCTTTATACAGTAGAAGACTTTATTGCCATCAAACTTTCCCCGGTCCCTCGCATATGCTTCCAGTCCCATAGAGCACTTTCCCTTTCAAAAAAACATTCTCTCTATTTTCCTCCTCTGGCTATTGTGCGAGTGTGTCTGGGGAAAAAGCCACACTCTCTCTTTCCCATATTCAAACTCTTCTTCACTTTCCCCAATAAGTGTGTTTGTGTGTGTGGGAGGAGGAGGGAGTCTTTTTAAATATAAATTAAATTTCCCATGATTACTATGTCACCATGAAAATCGGGGAGGGAGGAGGGAAATTGTACAGTCGAAATATAAAAAAGGAGAATAAAAATCAGTATCGATCTCCTCCATTCATTGTCATTGTCCAGTGATGACGGACAGAGAAACTTTTTTGTATTTGTCCCATTACATTTGTGCCATTCGGAGGAGGAGGAGGTGGTCGAGTCAGCAGGGAAAATGGTGGACTGGGACTCTCCTACGGTTTGATTGCTAAAAAGACCTCGGGTGATTTTCATTGACTGGCCGTTGGGGCTCAATTTTGTGAGGGAGAGGGAGGGAACTTAACCGTTAGCCTAATGTTGTGTCATTCAATAATACACTTTTTATTTATTTACATCCCTCCGTCACAATACACACACACGAGCGACTCTGTGTGTGTCTGTATTCCCATCTGTTCTATACTTTATGTGTTGACAAAAAGTCATATTATAGTACACCTTGCCTGCTAGTTAGCCAGCCCCAGATGGACGATACCATAAAAACGTCCACGTTGTAAATTCCTACACAGGAAACCACAGCAAAAGGCAGAGAAAGAAAGAAACTCTGCCCTCCTTCCTTTTACGTCGCTACACAATTAACTCGTTTATTCACCTGCAAACAACTGTTGTCTCTCCCAATTCGACTCCTTAAGTGAAAAAGAGAGAGAGGGGAGGGGGGAAACTGAGGGGAGGGTCCATAAATCAAATCGGACAAACCTCAATAATAAAAAACAAGGACGTAAAGACATTGAGAATAATAAAAAAAGAGAGAGTAACATTGAAATGGTTAACCCTTCATACTGTAACTAGCAATAAAAACGAATGTTGTGTAATAATGATGATGTATGAAAAAGAAAAAAAATGGGGAATAGTAAAATAATTATCTTTATATTATCTTCTTTAGCTCAGGACTCAAGAAAGAGGTAGGGAAGTCACAATTAAATGGTTTTTTGAATAACATGTCTTGTTGCCATTTAATTCTAATTGACCAATCACTGGATTCCAGTGAAGGTATTTTTTCCAAACTAAATTCATAACTTATAACTAAAGTTCATTTCGTATATACAATTTTTTAAAATTTTCCATCCTCCTGACTCTGGAATGGAAATTATACAATTTTTCTGACATGTGTCCTCCGTGTGTCAGGGAATGGAACATGGAAAATGGATTTGGAATGATGTACTGTCAGCTGGTTTGATGGTTGATGCAGTCAAGGATTTTGTTGTTGTGTGGAATTTGCTGAGGGCAAAAAATAAATCATGTTTGGTTAGTGCAGGGGGATAGTAAATACAGCACATACGCAGTACACACGCAAAATGCATTCCAGAAATGTATTTTCCTGGAAAACATTTTTTTCTCCAGGAAAATGCAAGTGGAGCAGCTCCTTTTCCTATTTCACCAAGAAATTGCCTCAGTGCTTGTATGTGTTTTTGTCCTGTGTGCACTGTGTGTGTATGTGTGTGAGTGCATAATATTCCCCGTGTGCGTGGAATATAGAAACAGGAGGGAGTGGAAATTCTTTTTCCAAAGACAAAACTATGTAAAATAGAAAGGGAAGGAAGAGAAGATGGTGACTGCGTACCGTATGTACATGTATGATCGAAAATTCAAGGCACGCGACCACCTCGAAACCATACCAAAAAAAGTAGAGATATTGCAATTGTGTGTAGACAAAAAAAGTTGGGAGAAGGAGAAAAAAATACTGTCAACTCTACACTACACATATATAGAAAAAAAGTTGGTTCAGTCCTCTCTATTTTTGTGTATTAATTTTATTTGTTGGAAAATAGAGAGAGAGGAGGGTATGTAAAAGTTTTTATTTTATTTTTTCGTCTATTTCACTATTTTTGGACTAAACTGGAATTTCCATGTTCCCTTCTCCTCTCTCTCTCTCTTTCCAATTTGCCAAAGTTTTTGTTTGGTTGTCTTTCTCTCCTGTTATCGAATTTTAAAGTTTGACTCTATTTCTTTCTCCATCAACTACGCGTACACTGGAGGCTTTTAAATTCTATCCTCCACTTTTATAAAAATACGGGGTGTACTGTCAGGAAGAGAATTTTTTTGCTTGTACAAAAACAAGCACGCGGGAAAAGAAGAGGGGAAAAAAGACTGGCAAGTTTTGAGGGTAGAATAAAATATGAGGTAATAGGTAATGTTGAAAAGGGAAAGTTTGTCACATTCTATGGACACAAATCGAGCGAGGAGGATCAAAAACTGTCAAGCAACCTTTCATCTGTGTAATTCAGTTAGCTGGAAACTGTTTGATATCCCACTGTCCACCACCCTCTCTCTTTCTCTCTCTTTTCCTCTGCCTTTCATATACATACACATGTATTATCACTCCACTTTCAGGCACACACACGCACTTTTTATACACATGTACACCCCGTGTCTTTAAACAAGGGAAGAAAGAGGGTATCCAAAATACTCACAATGGAATATCCAATGGAAACAAATCACGTCCATGCGTCACGTCTATTCTTCCGTGTACATACGTGTATGTGTGTGTACAAAACTTTACACTTTTTTTTTCTCTCTCTCTTTCTCTCTTGATGCTGACTTTTTCTCAGTTGTCTGGCCATTCTAAATCCAATCCCAAAATCCATGTAACACTATTACTTTTTTCCCTATCCTCATTCTCCTTCTCCTCCACAACCATTTGTTATATTCAAAAGCTAAAAATGGATTTCAAAACACCCCCCTCACATTCCATAAACTCAGTCGTGTGTGTGTGTTTTTTGAGCCCTTTAAAAGTTGGTCATTTTTTTCACTCTCAACCTTTTAGGAGCTCCTAATGAATTGTGATGACTTGAAAAAAAATTTAGAGATGGGTTTGAATGTTGGAGAGATAGAGAGGAGACATTTATCCAAATTAAGGATTAATGGCGGGGTCATTTAATTTTATGCTTATTTCATCTGTCATGATCCCGACAGCATGTCCTTGTGACACGGCCGTGCCATAATTTTTTTTTCTCTTCCTTTCTCCCTTCTCTCTCTCTCTCTCTTGTGTAATTTGATATTATTATTTTTTGGGGTGATACTACATCATAATGCTGACAATGAATGCGGACACACACAAGAGTCCCAGTTATTCATCCTCTTTTTTCAATCAATTTTCCACAGCTCCCGACTTAAATATGGAGACGAGAGTAAGTGTGTGTGTGTGGGTGTACTATGGATATGGGGACACCCTTCCTATATATCATATCATGTGTGCCAACTACAATACTCCAGCGTCATTACACATGAGAGTGGCAACAGGAGAGAGTGAGAGAGAGAGTTTGGTCATGGAGGGTTGCAGTGGTCGGGCCATCTGCTTGATTTTCCTAAACAAACATTCGGCTGTCTCCTTCTCTCTCTCTCTCGTATTTTTGGTGTATTTGCCATGTTTGGTCCACCGGATAATTGAATATGGATCTTCTCAGTATGTTTGTCCTATTACTCCTATTAGCAGCATTATGAATGTCATCCACATTTCTGAGAGAGAGGGAAAGGGACAGTGGGAGTCCGTCTCTCTCTCTCTCTTCTCGAAGGTAATTGTAATTGATACTTTGTTGACTTGCCCTTTCATCTTTCCAGGCCGCCTGTCCCTCTCTCTCTCTCTCTATTCTCCCCTTCCCATTTTACTCGATCGCACATATAGCATTTTATCCCGATGCAGAGTCGATATTAGCCATACATTTACCTTTAATTTTCGCTCTACTTTACACTCTTTTGATTTCCATCGTTTCAAACTCCTCCTCCTCCCTGTGTATGTAAAATTTCAAAAGGAAAAGAACCTTTAATTCCATCTTATTTGATTTGGTCCATTGAATTTGACAAAAATAATTCCCTACACTTCCCTCCCTAACTCGCACAACTTTACGTTTATACAAAATACATTTTTTTCATTTCATCCTCATAAATACATGTATAAAATATAGGGAAAATATTAGGATAGAAGTTTGAGTTGAATGATGGATTTCCGGGTGACTGTGATGGAAAAACAATGGTGGAACAACTTTGAAGTTTTGTAATATTGTTGTTGTTGTTGAATTATGCTGTGTGGTCCACACACACGCCATACACCACCATAAAACTCGAGTTTATTCTGAGGAGAATGTGTTGTAATAAATAAAATGTAAATGTGAGGGAGAACATGGGATCTCTCTCTCTCTCTTCTTCCGCCTCTGGTAAATATGGTGAGGAATCAATTCGACTAAATTTAAGATTATAGGATTTTTCCCCATGTTATTTTTTACTCTAGATTTATTTTCCATAAAGTGGGATCATTTTTCAAATTGGAAAAATGGAATAACCGTAACAAAAATAGCTTATCTCTCCTCCTCCTCCATTTTAGTTTTTTAGAAACTGCCTGTGAACACACATCCCAAGGAACAAGCTCCATTCATAGTATTGTGTGTGTGTGTAGTTTTGAAAGAGTCAGACTTGATCGCATAATAATTTCCGATACTTTGCTCCAAGACTTTGGAGAGAGGTTGATCCATCCTCCTCCATTTGTGGTGCTTTAATGGGAGGAGGACGGAGGAAAAGAGCCCCCGTCTTCTTCTTCTCTCCAGCAAAATACAAATACACTTTCAAACTCCCATATCTGTCATCATGGAGAGGAAAACAAAGAAGAAAACTAGACAGTATCCTCCTCAAAACTTCTCCTCCTCCACTACTGTATGTATGTACAGAACCTCTTCGTGTTTTGTACTTCGTGTTTCCACTTTTGGAGTAGCAGGGAAAAGAGGAGGAATAAGATCCAAGTTTTTCAAGAATGTTTATAAGATTTTACAAGGAAATTTATACATGTTGGCTTCCAACTATGAATTATGGATGAATATTGCTCCCAGCCCCTCTCTCTCTCTTTCTTCCATTGTTTGGAAACAGAACACCCAAAAGTCTTGTTCCTCTTCACTTCTGTCTCTGCAATTTGCCATTGAGCCGATTGAATTGAAGATTTTATCGCAGTCTTAGACTATATCCTTCACATTGCATGTGCACTTACAGTCCACAATAGAAAAGGATCGGAGAAAAGAGAAGAGGAAAAGTTCTTATTTGAACATTATGGCAAAAATATATTGTGTAATGTAAGAGAGACAGCAAAATTCCATTTCCATTCTCAAAAAAACATTATTTCCTGATGCTGATGAGATGCCTATTATATTATACCCACCCTCTCTCTCTCTGACTGTGATGTGTGTGTGTGTAGAGTGGTGTACGGAGTCAGTTTCCGGTTCTTAACTGAATATCGACTTGTCTATTTCAATTTCAACTTTCTCCTCCGTCCCAGTCCTACAAACTCAATACGTCTTCCTCTATCTCTTTTCCATTATCATCATCTCTCTCCCTATTCCCTGTCATGGATCCACAACCACAGAGAATTGAGAAGAGTTTCACACGAGGAAACTTGAGACTGTGAAAAGACACACACATTTTGAGAGGGGGAGGGACGAGCTTAGTTAGTCAAACACAATGGAAAATATGGAGTACAATGTAGTCACCATTTATTACAAACCATTGTCTATTGTCACACCAATCCACGATTTTACTCCTCTAATTTTTTCACAATAAAATATCTCTCGCCTCGCTTCAATGACATTGACTTGTTGTTCTTGTTATCATTATGTATATTGTACTGTATACATCGTCTACACAATATCGTGATTCCCCATTTTGTGTGTGAATTCATTACATCACTCTAAAGACGGTCATCGTGTGTGATTTATACATAAAAAGTCTATTTACATCATGTTTAGAAAATGAGGGAAGGAGGGAAGAAGAGGAGCAGCAAAACACTTGTAACTCTCAAATTGACTGTGTTTATGAACATGTAAAGTGTGAAGGATCATTACAACATTTAAAAGTTGAGGATGAGACAGATGCCTTCTTTTTGAATAGTTTCCCTCTTTTGAATAGTCTCCACTCACTCTCACATCATTTCTCTGATTTGTAAAACTCTTAGTTTTCACAGTTAATATTTGGCTGATGTGTATAATGTGGGACTTCTTATCATCTTCACACACACACAGGTTCCTCCTCCACACAGGAATATCCAGCTTCATTTAGAAAAGAAGAAGGGTTGTGTGTGTGGAGAGAGTCAAAGGAGAGTCTTTGAAAAAAAGATTCTTCTAGCATGAATTATGAATCATAAAATAAATGTATGCTGCTGTACAGAACTGTTGCTGGTTGAAGAACTCCTCTCCCTCTCTCTTTCTGTGAAAAACCCAACAAGTCAACCGAGTCCAAATCCATAGACATGTTAAAAGACAAGTCAAGCGGAGCTTCTTCAAACTCTTTGACGTTGACTCTAATAGTCCCAGTTTGAAAGACGAGGAGAGGGAGAGGGAGAGAGGGTAGTGCTAGAGATAGAGTATAAACAAAAACGGAGTATCATAGTTAAATAACTACAGCAGAGGAGAGGAGAGTACGGATGTGGCTAATACAAGTCAAGGACTCTTCTTTTTTTATGATTATCCATCTGCAATATTTCACGGAAAAACTTAAATATCTTGGCGTCAAGTCCTTCTCTCTCTCTCTCTCTCTTCACTAGTTAGCATTAAGAGTAGTCTGTATCAAGACCAACCCACACAGACACGTTACACACGGCGGATTTACAAAGACTTTCCCTTATAATACTTTTCAACTCGATTTTTTTACACTTTATTTAATTCAAGGAATTCCACTCTCCCTCTCTTTTAGTGTTCTTCAGTTCCTCTTCTCAATGCAGCATTATATAAATGTATTCATCCTAATTTTCCTTTGAAATTCCTCTTGTTGATATTACTGAGTGCTTCTATTAGCCATTTTCACGGCCTACATTTTTTTATGAAATTGATGATTAAAAGCATCACTAAAATTCCTATTTAGGAATTCAGTACACTGTGTAAAAAAATCAACTGATGGAACACATTAAGATTTTAAATGAAAATTGTTGATTGAAATATCAAATCGCTGTGACTTAATCCTATTTTAAAAAAAATTTAAAATATTTATCAAAGTTTTTTGAGAAAGTTTGTTCCTGGACTATGCCAAGAGTTTGCCACTTGATGGAAATGGGGGTAAGAGTAGTATAGGGTGGGGGAGTTGAGAATCAATGGAATTATGAGCGTTCATAAAGAAAACAAGGTAGAGAGACATAAAAGTTGACGTTGCAACAGGAAATTGCACGCTGCAGCCGAGAGATGATTGTCCTTCCTCCCTCACTCTTATCAACTTTCATTTCATTGAGGAGGGGGGATTGTTGGAAGAGGGAAAAGACTTTCCTCTCAGACTTATGGACAATGAAACATGTCATCGTCATGTACTAATGTAATGTTCTCCTCTTTCCCTCTCTCTTGTCGGGGAGTCCTCAGGCCAAAAACTCGTTTTCTCTCTCTCTCGAGATATTTTCTCCCTATTTTCTTGACTTAAACGACTTCTTTTTTTATGACACACAACCAACGCCATGAAATATAAGGGACGAACGGGGTAGCCAGTGTGGCCGAGGCCGGGTGCAGGAAATAATCGCCGAATAAAAAACCAGAGTCCAGTTTTTCCCTTACTCTCTCTCCCTCTCTGTCCAAATAGAAACTAGAATAGTAGGCATTTAATGCCTTAATCTCTTGTCAAAAATTGGACTATAAAAAAGTTTAAAATGCTGTAATATTTTACGAACAATTCCTTTCTCTTTCTCTCTCTTTCTCTTCAAACATGGAACATTACTCCTCCCCTGCTTTCTCTCTCCAAAATATTTCCCTCTTTAAACTAATGGTTTTTTTAAAGGATAAAATTATGCGTCAAAATTTTAATTTACTTCGAGTCGTCAACTTTTAATGCTGCTCTCAGGATTTTTGGGAGAAAGGAAATCAATATTCCAAAAATATTATTGACTCCCGATCCTCCATGCTGTGGTGTGTGTGTGTGTGTGTAGTGTGTACACAGTAATATAGTAAAGTACACATTGAAAATTGCGTGATCCAGGCTCATTATCCCTCCCCCTTCGGAATTAAACATGGATTTCTATTCTCTCAGAAAAAAATTCACGGCCCCCCTACCTGACGTTCAGTTGACACAAGAAGAAGAAGAAGTAGGGACAGAATGACAGTTGATTTGGGCTAAACCGAATACTGTCCAAATTGAATGGAACTTTTCTTTCAATATTATCCTAACCCAAAAGTCAATCAAATTTTTCAATAAACTTTTTCAATAAATAGCTCAGCTTAATCGCTTAAAGAAAAAGCCTCTCCATTTTACTCAAATCCTTTCAGAAGAACAAAGAAGGCACAGAGGGAGAAAGCTAATGCGTATTTATTCCCACAATTTTCATTTTATAAATTTGAATTAATTATGGTACACAAATTTAAAATCTGGGCCAGTCCAATCCCTTCAACAATCATTTGTTATTTGATTAGCAAAAGTTAATTAGCCGTGTCCCACAAATTTTCTTTGGGTAAAGTCCACGTTAATCCAATCTGGCCCGACAGTACAGCTATACAGTTGACACGTCCATGTGGAGAGGAAAAGGGTCCTGCACACGAAAATGGATAATGAGTATAAAAGGAAAGAAGGAGAGAAGGAGAAAAGTAGGATTTTGAGAAGTCTGGGAAGTACATGGGAAATAAATTATGAAAGTTCGTTCCACGTCCACCTTCCTCTCTCCCGATTGTCCCACCCGCTTGAATTATACATGTCCACGCAATGTGTCCTTTCATATATCCCTTATAACTTTCTCCCTTCCTTTCTTCCCTCTCTCTCGCTCTCTCTCTCTTTTGACCCTTCTTGAACGACAGGGAAAATTACGAGCCTCTAATATTTTCTGTACATAACTCTATATATGGAGGGTGTGTGGGAGTGTGTGTGTGCATTTCCTGTCTGAGAGAGAGAAGAGGGATAATTTGGCCTGGGTTAATACAAGGATAACTAACTCCATTCCTACTGCAACACACCACCACCCTCACCACTACAAACTTCCACTCTTGAAAATTCTTCATGAACTCGTGTTTCCTTGTGTGTGTGTGGGTGTGGGTGTGTGTGCAAGGAAGCAATGTCACCATGTTCATACACAACTCTCTCTCATAGGAAAAGGCAAATCGATTCCTATTTTCTTCCTGTCCACACGTTACAACGACGAGGTTGTCCCTGTCCCTGTCACAAAGTTGGAGTCCCTTGTCCAAAAGAAGTGCAGACTTTCTCCTTTCAACTCCTTTCGCTCCAGACAACTTTCTTCCTCAAAACTTGAGGGGGGAAAGGACGCGGGTTAGAGTCGGAGTCATTATTGTCTGTTCTGTGGGTTGTGTGTCTGAGGAGACTCTCTCTTTCATAATACAGGAGGAGGAGGTGAGGAAATAAGTTATGGACTCAACTTCTCTCCTCCTTCATCTTATCATCATTTAATAGAACATACATTTTCCTCCACATCCAAGCCTCTCCTCGACAGTACATCATAATACACTGTCGGAATGGAGAGAGGAGGGAGGGAGTAGAGAATTAGGGGTACATTGTTGGGTCATAGTCATGGCATAAAACATGTTTCTTTGTGTATGACCCTCATCCTCATCTCCAGGCTTTTTCTATCTGAAGAAGAGATCTACTCTATAATTCAAAGGAGATGTTGTGACACAAGAAGAACGTAACCTGCAGTGTGTGTGTGTGTGTGCAGTTGAGGGAAGATGTTGGGGAAGAAGAGTCTATTGTCCTTGCATTTTCTCCAGGCATTCTCCTTCCAGGGTGGATGGTTGTGTTCCCTTATTAAATTATTGGAGCTTCTGGTATGAGGATGGGACTGCACAAAAATAGGATGGAGAGTTGGATGCAGATGCTCTCTTGCCTTTGCAAGTGAAATATATATGCGTGTATACTTCTGCTTCTCCTGCTCTTGATCTTGAAAATATTGTGTCTCTTTTCTCCAGTCGAGAAATGAGCTTCGCCTCCTGCCTTGGAAGGAGTCCTTGTCTCTTCTTGTCTTGGTAGATGTAAGAATGTATTGTAAGCCTGGAAAATATTTATGCAACTTTATTATGCAAGCAAAATTATTATTGTTATGATGACTATTTTGTTTGTTCTTGTGTGTGTGTGTTGTATGCAGGAGTGGAGAGAGTCAAAGTCAAAGTCATCGTCATGTTGAGTCGACTATCCTTTTGAACTGACTCTTGTATTCTGTCTTTCTCTCTTTGTGTGTGTGTGTTTGTCATTAAATATTCATGCAGGCTGTGTGTGCTCAAGTTGATGTCGTTGTCAGGGTGCCATTGTCATTGTGTTGTCTTGCTCGCAACTTAGTTTAGCTATTCAAATGACCTGTGTTATTAGTTGATCCTACACACACACAACACACGCACCATAATAACTTTGGATTGTTAGCTCTCCTCTCTCCTTTCCCCTGTCAGTTTTGCTCTTTACCTTTCTGAACCGGAGAATTCCAAAATTTCTACACACACACACAAGCACACGTTGGGTATGGGAGAGTGAGAGTGGGGCTGGATCCTTGGCTTGTATTTCTATTATAAATGGCAATTTAATTGTAGTGTGTCGTGACTCGGAGTCTTTAATGACTAATTATTCATTTTGTGTATTCTAATGTAATTCCCTGTGACTGTGTGTGTGTAGGGTTGCTCCTCCTAATTTTCTTTTTCTTTTCCTTTTCCGCATGTAATGTGTGTGGACAGAGAGAAAGAGAGACGAGGCTTCGTCTGAGTGAGAGGGGATGATGAATTACTCTTTCTCCATGGTTAAATTACGACAGAGTACAAAATACACACACACAAAAACCACACGGACCCTCAGCTGGTTATCCACACGCACAAAGTGCTCCAGAGTGTATTAATATCTGACTGTAGTACGGCGGAGGGAGAAAATGAGGCTATTGTTGTTGAAGGTGGAAAAAGACAGGTAAATTGGTTTTTATCTCTCGCTTGTCTTCACAAACTGAATATTACAATAGGTTGGGAGAGCATAGGTAGTAGAGTTGTAATCTCATGTAACTTTGAAGAAAAGCTAAATGACAAGCCACCCAATGGAAAAAAAATTAATTATCCAACATTACTTCCACCACTACTAATATCCCTACTTGTACATTCATGGAGAACGGAGAGACGGGCACTTGGCAATTATGTAATACATACCTCATTCTCATTCTCATCTCCTGTACGTGTGTGTGTGCGTGTGTGTTGTGTGGCGTATGAAGATGATGTGTAGACCTGGAGGCGACTTCCCAAAATACAAATGTCTCACTAAATGCACTTTCTCGTCATAAAATAGTTAATAGGCAACCTGCACTATGAACCCAAGAACACACACACACGCTAGGAGAACCATACTAGTCAGTCCAGGTAAGCAAGAGTAAATAGATAAAATAATTATGTTCTCAGTTCATGACTCCACTTCTTTATTAACACATGTATTTGGAGAGCAACAAAAGAAGACTTTGTTTCTGAAGATGAGGGTGAACGGAAATTTTCCCTTGATTTGGAATTTGAAGTTAAATATACAAATAACATCATTTGTGTGTTACAGAATTATCATGTTAATATAATTGCAATTTGTAAATGTACAAGCAATTAATACTAAAAATTGCGAGTGCATAGAGCCTCTGATCTTAAATGTGAAAGTGAATATATTGTTTTAATGTTGTTCAGGTTGTAAATGTCAAGTTTTGCCCAACATTGAAAGGTGAATAATTGTTGGTAATATTTATTTAGTTGTTTTGTTGCAGTTGGAACATTAAAAAATTATTTTTATTTGTTTATATTACTTTTGCTTCAGCCTCGGAGACACCTTTACGACACCACAATTCATTGGAATTCACAAAGAGTACACACACACACACCTGTGCATTTTGTATTAGAATCTTCATAATAGTATCTGATGCTCTTGTCTTTTGACGCGACATCTGATCTCCACCTTCGGACAATGCTCATGTGAGAAATACACAATTCAGAACGCATACAAAACTGGAGGTGAGTACAAGTGTCATTAATTTTTTTAATAGCTTCTCCCTCTCTCATTTTTTGAACTCATGTTATTCCTATCCTTCCAATTTGTTTGAAAACACCATCATTAAATCCTGTCCATTTTTTAAAAAATAACACAATTTTGTCATCGAAATATTCCGTCAACTTAAATTCGGAATTATTCAAAAGGAGTGCTCACAAGTTGTAAATTAAAAGCAATTTTTTTCCTTCTACATAGAATGTAATTCTCTTTAAAAAATAAGTTGTAAATCTACACACTCCATAATAATTGTCATTATTCTAGTTTAAAGTCAATGATTGTAAAAATTGTTGACATCTCCATTGCACTGCCGTGGGTGTGTGTACCCTTCTCTCTTTCTCTGCCAACAAATCTGACAGGGCAGACTGAACTTATCAAACATGAATGTTTTTGCACACACATAGACAGACACACAGACAAACACTGCCACACGTTTTGCACATCCCATGTTGGATTTCTGCAGAAATATTTTGCCACAAGGCGTCAACCTGAGTTATAAATGTTTTAATTGAGGACGGACCAATGGCAGTCCAGACTGTCTTTCCCACTTACAGACATTGGACTAAATCCTAATTTTTCCCACGCCAGGATAACGAGAGAAAGAGAGAGTGGGGGAGGGAGAGGGGCAGAGCCAAAATAGAGGCACAGATGACAAGCGGAGCATTAAAGTCATTTCTCCTTCCAGTTTATTGGCCACAGTTAAATTACGAGCTCCACTCCGAGGCAAGATACTTAATGTCTCATGTGGTTTCAATTGTTTACGTCCTAATAGAATCCTCCCAGCCCTCCTCCTCCTCACCACATCCTCTCTCCTCTTTTATATAAATAAATTAACTTTTTTTTCGTTGCATTTAGTAAAAATCCTGTGCCGCCTTCCTCCCCTCCCCTATCTCTCTCCCTCTTTCTGTCTATTATGCCACCCCACCGCCAAGAGCCAGGCCGTTATAATAATCGCATTTCCGGACCGGCGGCGGCGGAGAATCAAATGAGACGCGTCACGGTCCTTAAAGTTGCAGATTTTAATAATAACTGAAATCCCTCTCACTCCCTGGAACATTCACTGGCTGTCTCTCATATTTGGCAAATGTTACCCACCCGCCACATCCTAAAGGAGACTAAGTACATACAAGTATACACAGACAAGAAGAATGATTCCTCTCGAAATTTTTTCCACTTTTCTCCATCCTCTTTCCACCTTGTCCACATTCCCATCCCATATTTTGCCGACCCAGATAGAAGAAGTGAAAGGAAAAGTTGAGGATATTCTTTGAAATGTCTTGTAAAGTAAATGTTTACGAGTTGAATGTAAAAATGATCACATCCACACACACACACGCGCATTTATATGAAGTCATATTTTTGCGGGCTGTAAAAGGGAAAGAGGGTGGAAGGAAAAAGTGGAGTTGAATAAAAAGCGGAGGAATGGGCTATATATTTTATTTTTGTTGGCCGTTGAGGAATGATGTTGAACGAAGGAACATTTGAAGAGAGAATTCAAAATTTGACTGTAAAAGGTCCGAGACATGTGGTCCTTACGTAGGGGAGGATAGGATGGGTGGGATAAAGGATGGGAGGATAATAGAAAGTGAAATGATTCTGGATGATATATAAGATATTAAGGTAGTTGCTAAGCTGTATTAGATTGTGAGTTGATAGTTGATACGTTATATATATTTAGTTTAGAAATTTACAAGCTCAAATGTGGCTGGAGTTTGGGATTCCCCTCTTCCTTCTCTCTCTCTCTCTCGACTACGTCTGTACGTGTGTGTGTGCAGTCATAAAATGAAATTGAATGCGAATTTGGGTAGATCTGCCATGTTGCTGGGAAATTCATTCTAAATGTATTTTATATGGGGTATGGAACTTGAAAGTATTCTCGGGCCGGCTTTCATGCAACCTTTATGCCAACTTGTGAGGGAGGAGAAACATTCGTGAGGCTTAAGAGTAGAACCTGGATAACAGGAGGAGGAGGATGGCATTGAATCCTCAAATACACATCATATGTACGTCCTACACGAGACAAGTGAGGAAGGAGGAAGTGCAGGCGAAATTCACGTTTGCTATTTTAGTTGGGAGCCGAAAGGCACATTTGCTGAGAAGAGCAGACGGAGAAGGTATAAAATAATTGATGCAGATAAATGAGCGAATAATAAATGAGCAAACGGATCTATTCTGTTGGGATGATGCAAGTTTGAGGGAGGGAGGCTTGGAACTCTACAAATAATACATAACGTGTGTGTGTATACTGTGTGTGTAATGTGTATAGAAACTACACAATGTGTGTACCCTCTCAGAGAGAGAGAGAGAAGTCTCCACACACGAATTGTCAACGTCACTTATAGGCGTGAGGCTCGGATGTCAATGTCGGTGTGTGTATGTCATCACCGTCAACTGCCTCTCCTCCTCCTCTCAAGTACTCGGCTTAAGTGCGTTCAGAACGGACACTGTATGATAATACTAAGGATGAACACACTCAGACTTCAAGAGATCATTCACACAAACACACGTTCAAAAATACATACGCACTATTACACACATACACACACAGTTCCTTGTCAAATGGTTCATATGAAATTGTTTCCCTTCATTCCCTCTACAGTGTGTGTGTGGGATGACTGATGCTCGAACATTTATGTCCTTTTCTCCTGTATATTTTAATTTCAATCAACTGAATTGTAGCATATGGGTCCCATATTCATAAGAGTTTTAAAGTGGTTTCCCAAATTAATCCAATCCAATACTTCCCTTTCTCTCCCTCCTTCCCTCTTTGCCACTCTTTCCCCCTCTCAGAGTCCATTACAGTAATACCCTAGCCAAATCTACATATCCAATTATAGTAAAATCAAAAAAAGGTTCATTTAACTCTTCCCTATTTTTCCACTCCATGTCTGTCAGCTTCATTCACTCTTCAATTATACCCACCATTCTTCGTATGCACATCTGACACGTAATATAGAATCTGAGTTGGAGAGAAAGAGAGAAAGAAAAAACTTGACCGAGTTGGACGTTCCACAAGTTTATAAATTTGAATGGATTTGTCCTTGGTGTATTCTGTAAAAAAGAGATGAGGAGGGGGAGGTAGTCAACCAAAAATCGAAATTGAAATTGTGGTGAAAATTTTTTTGAGCCTTGGTAGAGTGTGTGCAAGTGTGTGTGTGTGTGTGTGTGGAGGGGTTGAGAGTCTCAACTTGAGACAATCCCCCCTTCACTAAATTGACTCCTTGTGGTTATTGTGATTTTGTTTGCGTGAGAACTCTGACTGTGTAGGGCGGGTGAGGCGAGCTATTGAGTAACACTCTCATCTCCCTCCCTCCCTCCCTCTCTCTCGGATGTGTGTGTGTGCTGAGGCGATTCTCAAGTTTCATCCATAATAATCATTCACTCACCACTTGACCAAGTATCCCTACACCGAGAGCACAAAATAAGATTCTCCATGTGTCTGGATAATACTCCATTGGTTGTAGCTGGGGGGCAAGGAAACTGCACAAACTGTGTGTGTGTGTTTGTGTGTGTCGAGGAGTGTGTAGTCATGATATAAGGAGGAAAAGAGTTTTTTTCGAGAATTGAAAACCTCATCTGGGTTTCACAGCTTCCTATCCCCCTCTCCTCTCCTTTCCCTTCCTTCAATAACCATAAATAACAAAACATGTTGAATTTTACTCTCACACACCGACAACTTTTACACACATACACATGTACACATGTTCACTCACTCTCCAGAAATTCACCAACAATCTCCTCATCACCAACTGCAGTGCAGTGCATTGTGTTTGTGGAGAGAGATCCTCCTTAAAAAAGTGTTGGCTTTGTTTATGAGATTTTAAATCAATGGACACGGCACCAGGGAAGAGGAGAGGAGTAACAGAAAAAGTATATTTCTTTGGATTTATATGCAGGTCATGTTGAGTCGATGACTGTAGATTCATGTCTGAACATTGTTCTTCTCAGTCCATTCTCTCTTTCCACAATTTTGTGTTTTGTATTTTGAATGAAAATTTCCAAACTATCTCCACACACACATAAATATATCATATTGTTTTAATGTTGTTATTGGCCTTTCCACGGTACATAAATCCAAGTTGTTTAACCCCCTCTCTTCGTCTGTTGTTTCTTGTTAATTGCACTTTTCTCCTTTGGATTTAATCCTTTGATTGTTTTTCCCTCTCAACCTCTCCTGGAGTCAAGGCTAAAGATATAAACCCATTCTACCTTTTTCTTTTCAGAACTGAGAGTGTGTCTTTGATTTTACAGTTTGCAGAGAGAAGTAGAGAAAAGCGTTAAAGGCGGTAGTAAAAGTGAGAATAAAAATGGACAAAGAGAATCTGCGTAAAATGTTGTGTTGTAATTAGAGTGTGAAAGGGACTGAAAGGGTTACGCACATTTACACCCCAAGATTTCACTCTGAGAGAGAGAGTCCAACTGGGAAAGTTTGACATTATGTGCGTGTGTGTGTGGAATGTGTTGACTATCGGCGGCAGACTGGTTGGGAGGGTATTGTGCTTAAGTGCTCCTCCAAACTCACCGTAAAAGAGGAGAGGGAAACGGGTAAAGTCGTCTCATGGAATGGAA
Organism: Pygmarrhopalites habei; assembly: GCA_009870185.1. Classification (NCBI taxonomy): domain Eukaryota; kingdom Metazoa; phylum Arthropoda; class Collembola; order Symphypleona; family Arrhopalitidae; genus Pygmarrhopalites; species Pygmarrhopalites habei. The sequence goes on from WJFB01001063.1 coordinate 35,252, forward strand.
TGAAAAAATCTCTTCTTTTATAGTGAAGAGAGAGAGGGGGCTAAGAAATTCGGAGAAATAGCAAAGGGTAAAGTACACAGAGAGAGAAGGGGGAAGAGATAAGAGGTTGACATGGACTTGGCCTCCTTCTTAAAATCTGATTGTGAAATTCAAGCTTAAATGAAGCGGAAGGATGGGCGTTCAAGTTGCTTTCCTTGTTTTCTTCTCTCCCTCTCTCTCTCTCTCTCTCGGTTTGGCTCCTTTCATCATGGAGATGGTTTTGGCCGTGGCTGTGGCTGGTGTTGGTTGGAGTGGGGTGAGGTTTTTGGATGGTGATGGTGCCAGAGTGACGAATCTGAGTCGTCACTCCTTGTGCTTTTCTCCTCGGCGTCTTTTATTGACTTAAGATGTGGTCATTAAGTCGACTTTTATTATGAGCTGGAGACCGAGGGGAGAAGTGCAGGACAAAAAATTCCATTTAAAATGGAATCTGGCTGAATTTCTCTCTCTCTTTCTCTCTCTCCAACCCGACATTCATTGAATAGGAGGTTGAGAATGAAAACTTATTGCTCTGACATTCCCTATAACTCCAACTCGGGATTTCCATTCTTCCTCATAAGACGGGAAATCACGGAGAAACAACCTGAGCCTCTCTCTCCACACACACACTCTCCCTGGCACACACAAAACCACAATGTACACATGGAAAAGTCTGGAGGCGGGAGTCTTGTGGATGAGAGTAAGAAAAGGCAATATTCAGACACAAATAATTCCCAAAATTATTAGAGAAAATCCATATGAAATCCTGGGGAGAAAGACGTGTCATTCTATTATGGGCCCCACGTTAACTTATATAGGCCTAACCTGTCACACTCCCTACACTTTGTGTATGCAGGGAAGTAGACGTAGGAACGGTGGGTGTTGGTCTTGACAAGCCAAGTTTGTGAGGGATGGAGAGAGTCATCGTTGTCGTCACCCTCCGCTCCCTTTCCCCGTCACCTTCGGGAAAGAGAGCTCTCCCCTTGTTTTCATAAATTACCAGGACAAAGGACAAAGGATTGAGTCGTAATCAAATTAAGTAGAGATCGCTGGAAGCCAAAAGCTTGTGTCCTCCGTCCTCCGCAAAACCGCTTCCGTCTCACCCTCCTTCTCCCCTCTTCCCGGAAAATGAAGCTTAGACAAGAGCCTTATACCTATATATAGTCTGTTTGTATATACAACCCTCTGTCAAACAGGCTATATCTGTCCCACACTTTTTCTGTCACTAAATGCTGGAGGGCGACGCATGAAAAGCTGGAAGAGGAGAAAGAGGAGGGTGGCTGGAGGCGATCAAGATCTTGTTTTCCAAGTGAAAACCCGAAACCAGGAAGACAGAAGACCGACCACCAAGACTGGACGGATAAAGAGAGGGGGAGACAAGCGGAGGATTAGAGAATACAAAGGTAGAATACGAATGGGAGGAGAAGGAGGGGACACGGGAGAGAGGAGACAGGGAGGGTGATAAGACAGTTCAGAATTTGAACAGGCTGGGAGGCGTTGACAAGGACAGTGACTGTCGTCGGGTTTTTTTGAACGCCTCTCCTCAAAGTATGAGAAGATGAAGGAAGATAGAGGGAGGGTGGCAATGGCAGTGAGAGTGGTTAGGAAAATAAGATGAGGGAAATGGAGGGATTGAATTACGAATTAGGTTAGAGGATCGTAACGAGTTGACTGACTTTACGCTGTTATGTTGATTCTGAGGAGGAGGAGGAGTGGGGAAAAGTGACATTGCTTTGGGACCCTCTCTCTCTCTCTTCTGTGTCCTTCCCCCGTTACTTTTTGAAGGAAGAGAAATCTTCTCTCCCCTCTTCATTTCTCTCTCTGCTTATGTGCGTGTGTGTGTGAATGTGTGTGTCTGGTGGTGTTGGTCTTGATGTGGAGCTCCTTGGTCCTAATCATATATTATTTTGGGGGAGAAGAATTCCCGAAGGAAGTTGGGAGAAAGACATAGAGCCACTTGCTATGGCTCATCCTAGTTGGGCCCATTCCTCTTTCATCAACTCGCCTCTCCTCCTCCCATCGGATCCTCGTGTGCATCCTCTTCCCTCTTCTCCTCAGACACAAAAAAGAGAGAGTGTGTGTCTGGAGAAAGAGAGAGTGAGGGATCACTCTATTTCTCTTGTTTCAGAAAGAAACGACTTGGATGTTATATATTTAGTCAAAAAGTCCAGGACATGGAGTACAAGTGTGTCTCTCCTCTCCTCTCCTCTGTAAATATATTATGTATATAAGGCTGGGGACAGAAAATAGGAAATGAAAATTCGACTTGGATGACTCTCAACTTGCAAAAATCTACCGTCTTTGAATACAAATGAAAAATACATTGTAACAAGCAGAGGAGGAGGAGGACAAGACGACGAGGAAATTGAGAGACTGGAAGACGACATGCCGGATTGCATTTTAATGAGCTTCAGCTTCCTAATAAATAATAAGTCATCATCTGCACCCATCTGCAGCAATTCTCTTCTGTCAACTTTCTCCCTCTGCTATACCCTACTGTATGGCGTCTGTTGTCTATCCAGAACTCATACTAAGCTGGAGTACAGCTGGAGCAGCGAGGTTTCCCTTTTCTTTAATTTTGATTTCTTGAATGCAAATTATTTTTCTCTAGTCTTCCTCCTCCTCCATTTCTAACTAAAGTATATCCACTTGCTCTCAAGAGAATTTTCTTTTCAAATTTTAATTCCTCCTCCTCTTCTCCTTCATTTTGAGACATGTATTTTTATTTTCCCTTCCTCTCTCCACGACCCCTTCTAACTAGCAATGACAGAATTGGGCGTGTGTGTATTTGTACTTGGCCTCCCTTGTAGCATAGGGAAAGGAGGAAGGAAGTTGAATTAAAGATTATAAAGAAAATCCGCCCCCTCCTTCTCCTCCTGGTCTCTCTTCTAGTTAATTTGCTGGTGATGACTTGAGTTCAGAATGGTAGAATTATATTTATTTTATTCAGCAAAAATTGTGTAGTGACATAAAATAATCTCATAATTCATGCTGAAAGGTGAAAGTTGAGAGTGAGAAGAGGAGGAGAGTTGCTATGAAAAATAGTTTGTATAACTGTTCAACTGTTTGACAAAACAAGAGTCGCTAACGCTCCTCTCGCCTGCAGGGCAAATTGTCCTGGGCAATCCACTTGACAATAGCTTTATGGAATTGCACTCGCTGATTCCCAATATTACAAAATGTTAAATACAC